>QANY01012771.1:0-64697 GCA_003255025.1 Datisca glomerata
CTTGCCACTAATCCTTCTTGGAGTTGGAGAAAAATTTTGAAAATCAGAGACAAGTTTGCTGGGTATTGCAAAGCTCTTGTGGGAAATGGTGAGCAGAACTCTCTTCTATTGGACCCTTGGCACCTTTTGGGGTTCTTTCTCAAAGGTTTGGTCCTAGGATTTATTTTGGTACAGGTTGGGATTGGACTACCAAGGTCAGCTCAGTGATCCAGAATGCAGCTTGGAACTGGCCTATTTCTAACTCCCATGAGCTTATCACAATTAGAGAGATCCATCTTCCCCCTCCTAAAGAGTCCTCTTTGGACTATTGGATTTGGACTCTTTCTCCCTCTGGTCTTTTCTCTATGGGGCACAATTATAGAAAACTGGCTCCAGCTGGTGAAAAAGTAAGATGGGCTCCTCTTATTTGGTTTAAGAAGCATATTCCCAGATATAGCTTTATTACTTGGCTTGCTGTTCTTAATAGGCTTGCAACTGCTAATAGATTGGCTGCTTGGACCTCCTCTCCTGGGTTTTCCAATGTTAGTAGTTGTGTACTTTGCTTGCATCCTTCAGAATCTTCTGAACACCTGTTTGTTTCTTGCCCTTATTCTAGTTTTATTTGGCAGAATTTGGTTGGTTTGTGTGGCTTGGTGTCTTCTCCTAGGAACTGCAATCAACTTATCTCCTGGCTCCTTGTGAAAGCTAAGAAAGGTTACTTCTTGTGCCTTATGTTGAAGCTTATGTTCAGCTCGTTTGTCTATCATATCTGGAGAGAGAGAAATAATCGAGTCTTTGAGGGCAAAATGAGGGACAAGAAAGTGGTCTTGGCTTGCATTATAAATGCCATTAAAGGTAGATTTTTGAGTCTTAAAGGATTTTCTGTGACTGAAGATAACAAAACCATTCAGCTTGCCTGGGGATTGAATGCCTCTATTTTTGACAATTAAGCTTGGTTCTTCTGTTTCTTTAGGCTGTTATCACTTGTAATCTTCTGTTAGTGTTTGGGTGCCTCCAGCTTGTGTGTTGGCTGGTTCCTTTTTATTTGTGTATTTGTATGTTTCTTCTTCGGTTTATACAATTTTTTAATTTACCAAAAAAAAACATACATCATTAGCCCAAAAAAAAGGCACAAAAACGTGCTTTTATTGAACTTAAGGATAAATTGTGTACTGCACATTCACTTGCTTCACAAACTTTGATAAGACTTTTGAGATTGTTTATGGATTTAATCCGCTTACTCCTATTGATTTATTACTATCGCCACCTAAAAATTTTGTGAGTGTTGATACTAATTCTAAGGCAGATTTGGTGAAGAATTTAAATAAGCAGGTTAAAGGGAGGATTGAAAAGCAAAATGCTCAAGTCGCTTCACGTGTAAATAAAGGATAAAAGCCAACGATTTTTCAGCCCGGAATTGGGTTTGGGTGCAGTTTTGCAAACAGAGGTTTCTACTTCAAAGGAAGTCCAAGCTGAGCCCAAGAGGAGATGGTCCTTTTTAAATTCATGAAAGGATTAATGACATTGCTTACAAACTAGACGTTCTAGGTGAGTATAATGTTAGTGCTTATTTTAATGTGGCTGATTTGAGTCCTTTTGATGTAGGTGATGCTTTAGACTCGAGTACGAATCATTTTGAGGAGAGGGAAAATGTTAAGGATCAACCTACACACCAAATTCCAAAGATTCAACATCTTGAAGATGAGCATAATCAAACATGCAAGGTCATAGTCTAAGAAGCTTCAACAAGCCTTAATCCATCATTTGCAAGGCTTAGTGATTCATCTAGTGAAGGACACCAAAGCTTTGGGACAAGTGCAGCTCGAGTTCAATACAACATAATTCAAGTCCAAGTTACTAATGGGTTTAATTAAGTATGTAATGAGTAACTTTTATGTTTTCTATTGGGCAAGATGAAATTAAACTTTATTTAAAGTACATTAGTTTTATTTAGCTTAATATAGTCTACTCTTAATTATTATTTAAAATATAATTAGGCTAGTTTTCTATTTTTGTGTTTTAAGGTTTTTAGGAAACCTTTGTAAAAGCTATAAATATGCATTGGAAAAATTATTTAGGGGTCCATGATTTATTATTTAAAACCTAAATGTTGTTTTTTCTTTTATCTATGTGTTCTTTAGTAAAATACATGCTTTAAAAAACATTCAATCAGATTGATCACCTTCTTGTGGAGTGTTTCGAAACTGGAATTCAGAAACAAGTTTTCTTTATTCTAATTGTTGATCATCTATCTGAGAAATTATTTTCCTAGCCTTTCTTAGGGGTTGTTGCCGAATTAGTTGTTGGGGTTTTCATGTTAATGCTTCGTGGGGTTCTATACATAAAGGGGTTCTCAAGCTTATTCTTGGAGGTTCCATATCATATCTTTTGGGCATGACATACTTGAACTGACTTTTGACACACAATACATGCTTGGGATAAGAATTTGAAGTGTTGTGGTCATTTTAGTGCTTCTAGATCCATACAGTGTCAAAAAGATGCAATTGGACGTGTTTAGGAAGAAACTAGATGAACATGGCTAAACTTGGATCTTTTGGGCAACATGTACTCGAAAAGTCTTTTGACACCTAATACACATTCGGTATAAGAATTTCGAGTGTTTTGGTTATTTTAGGTGCTTCTAATGCCATACGGAGTCAAAAAGTCCCAATGGGACATGTTTAGGCCCAAACTAGATGAACTTGATGACTAAACTTGGATCCTTTAGGCATAACATATACTTTGATATGAACCTCACCGTCGCTTTGCTATGAAACTCGATAATAATGATGGTTCAAAAACCCAATGATCGATTTTAAAGAAGAAGAAACTCTGACCCATTTTCTATGACACAAAGAGAACCTTAGGTATAAGACCTAAGACCCAAATTGATGCTTCGAAAAGTGAGTGATAAGTCTAGGTTTTAGACGCCACAATAATATTCTTGATAAGTCTGAAAAGTTCTAAGAAGAATCAAGAGAAAACTCTCACAAAAAAATTAGATTGATCAAAGTTTTTCTAATACATTGTGAAACCATGCTTAAATAGAAAACTTGAAGCCTAAAGAGTCCTAAAGTGTTTAAATCACCTAAACTAAATTTAAAAGATAAAAAAAATTAATTACACTAAATAAGGAAATTGTAATTCACCCAAAAAACTCCTATTGGTTGTCCACTTCTATGTTATGATTGCCAAGGTGTCTTGATTACTTGTCATCATTCAAAATGCCAAGTCATGCTCCATGCGGGTTACCATGTTGGACTCCACATCATGTCCCATGTAGGCTGCCATGTTCGATGTCACATCATGCTCCATGTATGATGTCATGTTGGATGTCACACATCATGCTCCATGTGGGCTGCCATGTTGGATGCCACGTCATGCTCCATGTAGGTTATGAAGTTGACAAGTCTAACTTCTTCTTTTCCAGAATTAGACATCTCCACACTTGTTTGGGCCTCCACTTGCTCCACTAGCCCATTGAATGCTTTAGCCATCCTCTTTGCTCTAGCTCTTATGATTGGACCGCTTGTTACTTGAAATGGATCTATCATTTGTACAAGCGGATTCTCATCATACTTGAACTTACTTTTTACGCCCAATACATTTTTGGAATAAGATTTTGGAGTGTTGAGATCATTTTAGGTGATTCTGGTGCCATACATAGTCAAAAAGACCCAATGAAACGTGTTTAGACCCAAACTAGATGAACTTGGCCAAACTTGAATCTCTTTGGGCATGGCTTGAACTCAAACAAACTTTTGACATTCAATACACATTTGAGATAAATATTTAGAGTGTTTTGGTCGTTTTAATCCCATACAGAGTCAAAAGATCCAATGGGATGTGTTTAGGTCCAAACTTGATGAACTTGACTAAACTTGGATCTTTTGGGCATGACATGTACTAAAACTGACTTTCGACACCCAATACACGTTTGAGATAAGTATTAGGAGAGTTGTGGTCGTTTTAGGTGCTTCTAGTGCCATATGGAGTCAAATAGACCCAATGGGACATGTTTAGGCCTAAACTAGACGAACTTGGCTATTCTTGGATCTTTGTGCATGGCATGTACTTGAACTGACTTTTGACACTCAATACACGTTTTGGATAAGAATTTAAAGTGCTGAAGTCATTTTTGTGCTTGTCGTGCCATACAGAGTAAAAAAATAACCAATTGGACGTGTTTAAGCCCAAAGAAGATGAATTTTGCTAAACTTGGATCTTTTGTGCATGACATGTACTTGAACTGACTTTTGATACCCAATACACTTTTAGGATAAGAATTTGAAGTGCTGTGGTCATTTTATGTTCTTCTAATGCCATACAGAGTCAAAAAGACCAAATTGGATGTGTTTAGGCCCAAACAAGATGAACTTTACTAAACTTAGATCTTTTGGGTAATGCATGTACTCTTTTTTTTGTAAACAAATTGTATAAACCAAAAGATACTTGCACATGTACAAGGGGCATACCCCAGGAAATAAAAAATTAGAGCCTAATCAGAGGCTTAAGATCTGCATGTAAATTAAACTGGTAATATGTAAAGTACTGAAATTAGATACGAAGGCTTTATAAGACAGCCAAGGTTTACAAAATTCTTGGGTTAAGACCTAATATATCCACTAAGCGTAGATTAGTATCATTAGTACCAAAACACTTCGAATCCCAAAGCCTTAATCTGACTAATTGTGAGGTATCTTCAATTAGGATCTTGGAATCTCTGATTTTGCCCTCTAAAATCCTTGCATTTCTTTCTCTCCATATATAATAGATGGAGGAAGTAAAAGCTAGCTTAACTAGGACTCCTCTAAATGACTTCCCTTTTGCATTAGGTAGCATCCAATCTACAAACTGACCCCAATCCCTAACCTGGCAGTGTAGATCACATTTGTTCACAAGTGTGGTCCATGCTCTGGCTTAATAACAACAATTGACAAAAAGATGCTCATGTGTCTCCTGGTAGCCAACACAACACACTCAATCAGAATAAAACCCTGGTGTTTGGTCCCATTGTGCAACCCTATCTCTAGTGACAAGTTTGTCTCTCAAAGCCAACCAAGGGATAAAACTACACCTTGGGATGTGTTTAGAGAACCATATCACCTTTGCCCACTTAACCGGTTTCTTGTAGGGGACAATGCCTTATAGGTTAGACTTAGAGAGAAATCTCCATTCTGACTTGAACTCCATTTCCAAACATCTTGTCTTTGAGCTTGGGGAGGAGGAATTGGAACACTTCTAATCTCAAGAAGCTCAAAGGTATTTGAAGTTGGCCAATGACATTGATTGTCTTGAATGACAACACTCAACATAGAGTCCATAGTCCAAGAAATTCCTGACAAAAGTCTTTGCCCAAATCTGGCCAAAGGACACCTAGAGGATGCTAATTATCTGTAAGAAGCTTCGCAGCAATACCATCTCCAATAGTTATAGAGCAAAAGGGAAGAAACCTGCTCTTGAGCTTGACAAGCTTTCTTCAAACCTAAGATGGGTTAGAAGGAATGGAAACCAAGAAAATTGAACTCTTTCTGATTAGGTATGTTTGACACCAATCTTTCCAAAGTGATCTTTTAGAAGGGAGTAGCAAGAACCATAAGTGTTTGGCTATAGCAACTTCATTAGCCAAAACCAGATCCCTAAGACCCAACCCACCTTGTACCTTGTCAAAACACAGGTCTGCCCAAGCTACCTTGGCCCCAAAAGCCTTAGTATCTTGATCATTCCAAAGAAAATTTCTTACCAAGCATTGGACTGTCTTCACCATTTTTTTAGGGTTAATGAAGAAACCACTCCAAAAGCTTACCATAGCCATAAGGACAGTCTTGATAAGTTGGAGTCTTCCTGTATAAGACAAATACTTTGATTCCCAACACCTGATTCTCATAGTGACTCTGTCAACCAAACCTTGATAATTTGATTTGGTAAGCTTGGTTGTAATGAGTGGGGCACCAAGATATCTAACAGGAAGAGACCCTTCTATAAAACCCAGTTCAGTATGAAAGATAGAAGACATCTCTGAGCTCACCCCTGATAAGAATAGTTGGCTCTTTGAAATATTTAGTTGAAGTCATGATAGCTCTTGAAAAATGGCCAAAGCTTCCTTAAGCACATGCACGTTGTTTCTCTCTCCTTTACAGAACAAGAGTAGGTCATCAACAAAGCACAGATTTACTAAGTTAAGCTCTATGCAACTCCAATGGAACTGGAACTCTGAGTGTTTGGTTGCAAAGCTCAAGATCCCTGTCAAGACCTCCGTGATGATGATGAAGATGTAAGGAGAGGCTGGATCCCCTTGTCTAGTTCCTTTAGCACCCCTAAAGTAACAATGCAACTCACCATTTATATTCATTGAGTATGAGGGGGAAGAAAGGCACTCCATGAACCAAGAAATGAAAACATTTTGGAAGAAAGGCACTCCATTCCTGGATCTCCTCTTGGGAAGTAAGTAGAGAGCCTTGGTTGTCCAGGTGTGTAATCCTGGTTTTGAATCTACTCTTTTTCATGCTTTGGAAAAAGAAAGAAGTGCTCTGATCACCCAATTGAAGCCATTGTACTCTTTCCTCCTGCCTGTAGAAGCTCTCTTCAGCATGTTTGTGCTTAAAGAATTTGGAGCATGCATCTCTCTCCTGAGCCTGTAAGAATGCATTTAAAGGGTCATTTCCCAATAAGTTTTGAATTGACTCCATGTGTGCTTTGAGTGCCTCAAGCTTCTTACAGAGCCTAAACATTGCTGTCCCTGAAATCTCCTCAGTTCACCTTTGTGTGGGTTGTGGGTTTCCCCACTAGCTGCAACTCCTTTATCGACCCTTTGCAGGGTGTGGTGTGCCATTGACCTTCTTCTTCTTCTTCTTCTTCTTCTTCTTCTTCTTCTTCTTATTCTTCTTCTTCTTCTTCTTCTTCTTCTTCGTCTTCTTCTTCTTCTTCTTCTTCTTCGTTGAGAGAAGGAGAAGGGGTGGAAAGCTCTTGGTTCTTGCTCACGATAGTAAGATTATCCTCTTCTTCCTCAGTTGAGTGCTCAATAGGTTCCACCCTTAGTGGGGAACTAAGGCCAATTCAAGTCCCACTTCTGAGTTGACTTTCTTCCTTGATCTCTTGGATTTAATCTCTTGACTTTTGACACCCAATACAGGTTTGGGATAAGGATTTGGAGGCTTGTGGTCGTTTTCGTTGCTTCTGGTGCCATACACAGTCAAAAAGACCTAATGGGACTTGTTTAGGCCCAAACTAGATGAACTTGGCTAAATTGGGATCTTTTAGTCATGGGATGCACTCGAACTGACTTTTGACACCCAATATATATACGTTTGGGATAAGTATTTGGAGTGTTGTTGTCATTTTAGGTGATTCTAGTGTCATACGGAGTTAAAAAGACCTAATAGGATGTGTTTAGGCACAAACTAGATGAACTTTGCTAAACTTGGATCTTTTGGTTAACGCATGTACTCGAACTAGCTTTTGAAACCCAATATATGTTTGTAAACAGAATTTGGAGAGTTACGGTTGATTTAGGTGCACTTCTAGTGCGTAACGGAGTCAAAAAGTCTCAATGAGACATGTTTAGGCCCAAACTAGATGAACTTTGCTGAACTTAGATTTTTTGGGCTGGCATGTACTCGAACTGACTTTTGACACCCAATACACATTTGAGATGAGAGTTTGGAGTGTTGTGATCATTTTGGGTACTTGTAGTACCATACGGAGTCAAAAAGTCCCAATGGGACGTGCTTAGTCCCAAACTAGATGAACTTGGCTAAATTTAGATCTTTTGGGCATGACATGTTCTTGAACTGACTTTTGACACCCAATACACGTTTGGGATCAGAATTTGAATTGTTGTGGTTATTTTATGTGTTTCTAGTCCCATATAGAGTAAAAAGACCCAATTGGTCATGTTTAGCCCCAAAATAGATGAACTTGGTCTAGTGAGGAATTCTTGGATTTAGACCCCTAGCAAGAAAGGGCTTTCTCAGTTAAAGATACCTATAAAGCCCTTCCTTCGGATAGGGAGTGTGTGAGGTGGGCTAAGCAGATTTGGTTCAATCGCCATGTGCCTAGGTTTAGGTTCCTCTCTTGGGTGGCTATCAAAGGCAAGTTGCTGACTAAGGATAGAATGGAACATTGGTCCATGCCTACATCTATTAGCCCTCCATGTGTATTTTGTGTGGTTGGGTGTGAGTAGCTGAGCACCTTTTTGTGGGATGCAAATCCACAAGGTAGATTGGGGATACTCTTCTAGCTAAATGTGGTTTGAGCATCCCCCACTCAAATTGGAGTCAATGGATCTCTTGGCTCCTAGTTAAGGCGAAAGGTAAGTCCCTTGTTAGCTCCACTCTAAAGCTTCTGTTCACAGCCTATATACCATATTTGGAGGGAGAGGAGCCGGCAGAATCTTCAAGGGAAAATCAGGGATAGTGCTGTTTTGATCAAGGTTATCTCGGGCTCCATTAGGGATAGGCTTTGGTTGCTTACGGGTGTTCTTGCCTCAGAGTTGAACCTATCTCTCAAGCTGCTTGGGATCTCAACCTTTTGATTTATGAGCCTCCTTAGGGGCTGAATATGTTAATTTTTTTTCTTTCTAATGTTTCTTTATATTGAGGAGTTTAGTTTGTTTTTTTAATGGGTTGAGATTTAGTTGGATTATTTATTTTTGGGTTTAGAGTTGTTTTGGCTTTACCGAGAAAAAACTTTTGACATTTTTTTTGCTAACAGAAAAAACTAGATGAACTTGGCTAAAGTGTGATGTTTTGATCATGGCATGTACTAAAACTGACTTTTGACACCCAATATATGTTTGGGATAAGAATTGGAAGTGTTGTTGTCATTTTAGGTGCTTCTAGTGCCACACGGAGTAAAAAAGACTCAATGGGACGTGTTTAGGAACAAACTAGATGAAATTTGCTAAACATGGATCTTTTGGGAATGGCATGTAGTCGAATTGACTTTTGACACCCAATACATGTTTGGGATAAGAATTTGTACTATTGTGGTTATTTTACGTGCTTCTAGTGCCACTCGGAGTCAAAAAGACCTAATGGACATGTTTTGGCCCAAACTGGATGAACTTGGCTAAACTTGGATCTTTTGGGCCCATGTACTCGAACTGAGTTTTGACACTCACACGTTTGAGATAAGTATTTGGAGTGTTACAGTCATTTGAGGTGTTTCAAGTGCCATACGTAGTCAAATAGACTGAATGAGATGTGTTTAGGCCCAAACTATATGAAGTTGGCTAAAGTTCGTACTTATGGGTATGACATGTACTTGAACTTACTTTTGACACTCAATACACGTTTGAGATATGAATTTGAAGTGTTGTGATCATATTATGTGCATCTGGTGCAATACAGAGTCAAAAAGACCCTACTGGACGTGCTTAGGGCCAAACAAGATGAAATTTGCTAAACTTGGATCTTTTGGGAATGCCATGCACTTGAACTGACTTTTGACACGCAATACAGGTTTTTCATAAGAATTTGGAGTGTTGTGGCTGTTTTAGGTGGTTCTACTGCCATATAGAGTCAAAAAGACCCAATGGGGTTTGTTTAGGCCCAAACTAGATGAACTTGACTAAAGTTTGATCTTTTGGGCATGGCATGTCCTTGGACTGGCTTTTGACACCCAATAAACGTTTGGGATAAGAATTTGAAGTGTTGTAATCGTTTTATGTGCATCTAGTGCTATAGAGTCAAAAAGATCCAACAAACGTGTTTATGCCCAAACAAGATGAACTTTGCTGAAATTGGATCTTTTGGGCATGACATGTATTCGAACTGACTTTTAACAACTCAATACAGATTTGGGATAAGAATATGGAGTTATGTGGTCATTTTGGGTGCTTCTGGTGCGATACAGAGTAAAAAAGATGCAATGGGACTTGTTTAGGCCCAAACTA
The DNA here is from genome assembly GCA_003255025.1 of Datisca glomerata. NCBI lineage: Eukaryota > Viridiplantae > Streptophyta > Magnoliopsida > Cucurbitales > Datiscaceae > Datisca > Datisca glomerata. Next base: position 9,875 of record QANY01012771.1, read on the forward strand.
GACAAACTTGGCTAAACTAGGATCTTTTGGTCATGACATGTACTCGAACTGACTTTTGACACCTAATGTACGTTAGGGTAAGTATTTGGAGTGTTTTTTTATCGTTTTAGGTGCTTCTAGTGCCATATGGAGTCTAAACAACCTAATGGAACGTGTTTAGGCACAAACTAGATGAACTTTGCTAAACTTGGATCTTTTTTGTATGACATATACTCGAACTGACTTTTGACACCCAATATGTGTTTTTTTGGTAAATGAATAATATATTAACCAAAAAGGTATTTACACAATTAGAAGGGGCATACCCCAACAAAGAAAATCTATATCTAATTTTGGTACATGTTATTCTATAGTATCCAACTCTGGTCAACCTAGGTCAACTCCAAAATATGCTACCTGGAAAACCAAGAAGCTCCACAGGCTAACTAGGGCGGGTAAAAGGTTTATAAGTAGACAGAAGCCTCATAAAATGAGATGATGGCAATACCCTAACGAAGAGCCCAAAATGCTAAAATGGATATATAGTGTAACCTTACAACCAAAGAGATCTGTAGCATGGAGATATTTCCTTGTAAAACTGAAACACCTGCATAAAAACCCCGAGCCATTGCAAAAACAAACACAAAAGCAGCACCAAGAACAGATGCCCTAAGTGAAATGCAGCAATGCGGCAATGGGTGGGGTTAGCACCAAAGGAGATAGCGTGGTGTTAGCTAGCATCAAAAGACTGGAAAATTAGATAAGGGCCTTTATAGCATAGGACCCTTACAATTACAAATGATATCAACAAGAACTATAATAAGAGCAACAAAGGAAGAAATATCATGAAAATGAAGGTCTACTCCACAAGCTAGAGCTGTCGAAACCCTAGAGACCATATGAATGAGAAGAGAGTCCTATGCAGCTGCAAAACAACCAGAGCCATTGCAAAACAAACATAAAGCAGCTCTAAAGGAAGCTCTAAGTGAACTGCAACAATGTAGCAATGGTGGAAAAGAGGCTCAAAGGGAGCAAAGGAGAATACATGCGTAGAACATCAAGATAGAAATCTGAGCCATTGTAAAACAATACAAACCAGCCCCAAATCGGAGCCCTAAGTAAATGCAGCAATATAGCTAAGGTGGGAAGAACAGAGAAAGGGCTAAAAGTGAGGGGGGAGTTGGGGGGGGCGCGCTTTATCATAGCCCAATAACAATATCATACCGAATAGACCTTATTGAAAGACACTAGGTTGGTGTTGAGGATCCGGTTGCACAACCACAAGAGCTAGAGAAAAGAGGATGGATGAAGCACTTAATGGGAGTATGGTGGACAAGGACGTGGAGCATGACATGGAGTATTACATGGATTATGCAGCCTACATGGAGCATGATATGCCGTCCAATGTGGCAGCCTACATGGAGCATGTCGTGGTGTCTAACATGGCAGCCCACATGGAGCATGATGTGGCGCCCAACATGACATCTTACATGGACCATGGCATGGCAACCGACATGGAGCATGACGTGGCATCCAACATGGAAGCCTACATGGAGATGACGTGGCATCCTACATGGTATTACACATGGAGCATGATGTGGCGTTCAATATGGCAGTCCACATGGAGCATGACATGGCATTTTAAATGATGACAAGGAATCAAGACAACTTGACAATCCTAACCTAGAAGTGGACAACCAATTGGAGTGTATTAGAGCATGACACCTTGGCAATCCTAACCTACAAATGGACAGCCAATATGAATCTTTTGGATGGATTACTAGTTCCTTATTTACTGCAATTAATATTTTTTTATATTTTAAATTTAGTTTAGGTTGTTTAAACACTTTAGGACTCTTTAGGTTCCTAGTTTTTCTATTTAAACATGGTTTTACAATGTATTCAAAAACTTTTATGATTATAATTTCTTTGAGAGTTTTCTCTTTGGTTTTTCTTAGAGCTTTTCAGATTTATCATGAATATTCTTGTGGCTTCTAAAACCTAGACTTATCACTCACTTTTCCTTCTTGTTTTTGAGTGTGGCGTCTAAACCATACCTTTGGTTTTTTTCGAAGCATCAATTTGGGTTTTAGGTCTTATACATATGGTTCTCTTTGTGTCATAGAAAATGGGTCGGAGTTTCTTCTTTAAAATTGATCCTTGCATTCTTGAACCATAATTTTTATCGTGTTTCATCACAAAGCGATGGTGAGGTTCATATCATTTGGTATCAAAGCTTTTGGTTCTCTAGAGTCAGATTCAATGCTGATTTTCTGATTTTGATGGTTGTTCTAAGAAATGATCATAACGTTTGATCCGGGTGCCATAAAAGTTATTATTACATATCAAATCGAACGGATATTTGAGATCTACAATCTATATGTGCATTGCGAAGCCAGATTTCATCGTTTTGATCATTTCTCGAGGTGTTTAATGTTTCTGTGCAGTTTCATCTAAAAAGTTATAATTTCAAATTTCAAATTTGAATTTCCATTGTTTCAGCTATCTTATCATCTTAGCATCATATCATCTTATCTTATCTCATAATATCTTGTCATATAATATCTTATCTCATATTATCGTTCATATCCCATCTTGTCATAATTTATCTTATTTTTTCTCATCTTATCTTGTCATAATTGATCTTTTTTTTCTTATCTTATCTTATCGCATCTAATCTCATCTTATCTTATCTTATCATTATCTTACCTTATCTTATCCTTACATTATCTTGTCCTATCTTATTTTCTGTAAAAAAAAAAGAGAGAGAAAGATAGTATAAGTTGATCTCCTTTGTTTCCTTATCTCTAATTTTAATCAGGATCAAATGTCATAATATCTTGTCATATCATATCATATCTTATCTTATCTCATCTTATCATATCATATCTCATCTTGTCATAATTTATCTTATTTTTTCTTATCTCATCTTATCTTATCTTGTCATAACTTATCTTTTTTCTTATCTTATCATATTTTATCTTATCTAACTATCATCTTATCTCATCTTATCCTTATCTTACCTTATCTTATCCTTACATTATCTTATCCTATCATATTTTCTGTAAAAAAAAGACAAAGATAGTATAAGTTGATCTCCTTTGTTTCCTTATCTCTAATTTTAATCCTTAGTTGTTTGCTTTCCTTGACTTCTCATAGTGTTTGATTTGTAGTCTTTTGGTTGTTGCTTGAAAATTCCAGATTCGTTTGTTAGTTTTATCAAGAACCGAAAGAGAAAACTAAGAGTGGTAAAAAGCAAGAGTGTGTGAGAAATCAGAGGATAAAAGCTGATTATATTGAGTGAAACACGAGATAAATTGAGTGAACCACAAACTTTGAGTGTAAACGCGTGAGGGAGAGATTGTGAGGTCCTTCATTTTTTTCCTTTCTACTAAACAAGTGAAGAGAGGGCCTGGAACGATTGCATGATTGGATTGATCGAGTCAAAACACGGGTAGTGCAACCTAGAGCTCCTATGGGGCATCGAAGGGAGAGACGATCACCTAGGGTTAAATATGAGGAAGAAGTTGTGAACTACTTTGATGAAGAGGAGCGATATTCTCACATGGGCAGATTAGGCTATAAGGTTGAAGCTAGGGATTCCGATATGGAAATAGAGAAGATAGGTTTGGTGAGAAGGTGGATAACAATTTGGGTAGCATTAAGATGAAAATACCATCATTGCAAGGCATGAATGTGGAAATCAAAAGTGATTCTGAAGATGAGTCCATCCCACTACTAGAGGATGCAAGTGACAGAAAAGAACCGGTCGATGGGGAACTTTTAGTAAAAAGAAGCACTCTTAGTGTCATAGCCAAAGAAGATGAGAAGGTACAACGAGAAAATAGTTTTCATAACAGATTCCTTGTTAATGATAAAGTGTGTAGTATGATTATTGATGGGGAAATTTGTACTAATGTTGCTAGCATTTACATGGTGGGAAAAGCAAACTTGCCTATATTAAAACATCATAATCCATACAAGCTGAAATGATTGAATGATAGTGGGGAAATCGAGGTGCATAAGCAAGTGTAAATTTCTTTCTCTATTAGCAAGTACAAAGATGAAGTTTTGTGTGATGTAGTGCCGATGCAAGCAAATCATCTTCTCTTGGGGAGCCCGTGGAAATGTGATAGAAAAGTCACTCATGACGGTTACAAAAATAGGTACTCTTTTGTGATTGATAAGAAATTCATTACTCTTGTACCCCTCACCCCAAAACAAGTGCAAGAAGATCATCTGAAGTTAAAAAGAGTGAATGAAAAAAAGAGAGAGAGTGAGTAAAATCAAGAGAGTGGGAGTTTAAAATAGGAGTGTTTGAACAAAAGAGTTGGCGAGAGGAGTGAGAAAAATCAAGAGAGAAGAAAAGAGGGTTTTGATGCTAGAGAGAGTGAGATTAAGAGAGCTTTGAGTTTCAACAGGCATATGCTTGTACTTTTATACAAAGAGTCTTGTTTTTCTATTGACGAACTTAACCACTCTTTGTCTAGTGTTTTTGTAACTCTTTTGCAGCACTTTGAAGATGTACTCCCCGAGGAGAGGCCAAAAGGGCTGCCACCAATTAGGGGAATCGAGCACCGAATTGACTTTGTACCCGGAGGTCCCATCCAAAACAAACCTGCTCATAGAAGATATCCGGATGAGACAAAGGAGCTGGAAAGACAAGCGAGCAAGCACATGGAAAAAGAGTATGCCCATGGAAGCATGAGCCCTAGTGCAGTTCTCGTATTTCTTGTGACTAAGAGGGAATGGACATGGACGATGTGCGTTGATCGTCGAGCCATAAATAACATCACTGTAAAGTATCACCGTCTCATTCCTAGATTAGTTGGTTTGCTTGATGAATTGCATGGTTCTTGTTTGTTTACTAAAATTGATCTTAAGAGTGGATATCATCAACTTAGTATGAAAGAGCGAGATGAAGGGAAACCAACATTAAAAAATAAACATGGATTGCATGAGTGGTTAGTAATGATTTATGGTTTAACTAATGCACCTAATACATTCATGAGGTTGATGAATAATGTCTTGTGTGCGTTCATGGGAAAAATTGTTGTAGTTTATAGGACACTCACTACTTTGTTGGGTGCTATCATTCAAAAGAATTTAGAGCAATGGGAGAAGTGTTTACCACATTTTGAGTTTGCATATAATAGGTTACTTCATTCTACTTCTTTTTTTCTCCTTTTGAAATTGTTTATGGCTATAATCCTTTAACTCCTATGCATATTTTACCTTTTTACCTACAAATAAGCATGCTAATCTTGTTGGTAAGAAAAATGCAGATTTTATGAAGGATTTACATACCAAGGTCTGAGCTAACATTGAAAGTAAGAATGAGCAATATACTAAGCAAGACAATAAGAGGAGATTTGAAGTTTGTTTTACAACCTGGAGTTTGGGTTTGGGAGCACATGCGTGATGAAAGGTTTCCTACACAAAGGAAAACAATATCGCTGCCTAGAGGGAATGGATCATTCCAAGTCCTTGCAAGAATCAATGATGGGCTACAAGCTTGATCTTCCAAGTGAGTACAATGAAAATGCTAAATTTAATGTAACTAACTTGTTCCCATTTGATGTAGGCGATGATTTTAGGATAAATCCTTCTTAAGCGGGAGGGAATGATGAGGATCCGATTGCACAACCTCAAAAGAATGATCCATTTCAAGTACCAAGAGACCAAACCAAAAGTGCTAGAGAAAGCCCAAGAATCCCTCATAAGAACCTTGGGAGGGGGCAGGGGGTGTCTCTAATCTCCATAAGCTCAAAAGTGTTTGAAGAGAGCCAATTCCAGCTTCCATTTCGAATAACCTTACTGACTCTCGAGTTAATATATCCCAAACTTTCCCTGAGAGAAGCCTTGCACCAAATTTGGTGATGAGAACCCCAAAGGGTGCCACTGATCCATAAGAAGCCTTACAGACTCCCCATTGCCAATAGTCACTTTGCAAAATGGAGAGAATTTATCCCTTAATTTCAGAATCTTTCTTTACACCCAAGAGCAATCTGAGGGAATAGAAGTGATAAAAATGGAGCTCTTTATCACTAAAAATGTGAAGCGCCAATCTTTCCATAGAGAAGAGAAATCGTTTGATATTAAGAACCAAAGATGCCTTGTTACTGAAACTTCATTAGAGAGAATCAAATCCTTTAAACCAAGTCCCCCTTGAGATCTGGGGAAACAAAGCTCCTCCCAAGCTACTTTAGCCCCAGAGTGCTTGGCCTCATTGGCATTCCAAAGGGCTACTTGGACCAATTTAATGACCTTCTTGGGAAGAATAAACAACCCACACCAGAATTGGATCATGGCTGCCAAGACTGACTCGATCAATTGAAGTCTCCAAGCAAAAGATAAGTATTTTGTTTCCCAAGATCTGATTCTGGACACAATACTCTCAACCAAAGAGTCACAATCAGTCTCACCCAACTTAGAAGTAATGAGGGGAACTCCCAAGTATCTCATGGGCAGGGGACCCACTGTAAGAGGCATAATCTCCAGAATATGTTCTTGAACTGTATAAGATACCTCAGAAAAGAATATCTGACTCTTGAGAAGATTAGCTTGAAGCCCTGATATTGCTTCAAAGAGGAGAAGGCCTTCCTTAATAAGTTGGACTGATTTCACATTTCCCTTGTAAAAAATGAAGAGATCATCCGCAAAGAAAAGACTAACTATCTTGAGCTCTTTGGAGTGTTATGGTTGTTTTAGGTAGGTGCTTCTAGTTCCCAAAGGAGTCAAAAAGACCCAATGAGACATGTTTAGACCCAATCTAGATGAACTTGGCTAAACTTGGATCTTTTGGGCATGACATGTACTCGAACAGACTTTTGAACGTTAATACATGTTTAGGATAAGATAATTACACATGTCTATCTAGTGTCATACAGAGTCGAAAAGACCCAATGTGACGTGTTGAGGCCTAAACTAGAGGAACTTGGCTGAACTTGGATCTTTTGGGGATTTTTTTTGGCAAATGAATAATATTAACCAAAAGATAATTACACATTCAGAAGGGGCATGCCCCAGCCAAAGAACCTATATCTAAACTATGAGCATTTACAAGTGAGTCTAATATCCAATCTGGTCAACCAAGGTCAACCCAAAATGAGCAACCTGGGGAAACCAAGAAGCTACAAAATTTGACTAAGGCCTAAGGCTATATGAATAGCCGCCGGCTTAGCCTTATAAAATGAGGATCTCAGTATCTATCAAGGCACAAAGCTAGATGTGGCTTTATAAGGTAGCCTTACAAAAAGTATAAACAGTTTGCTCGAAGATAAGCTCGAGAGTCCATATGCAAGCTGCAAGGTGATACTCTAGTAGCAATGGCTAGTGGGATGTAGTCAGTAGCATCCCGATCTAGGATGCTCAAGGTGAAAATGCAGCAATATGGCACTAAGGGGTTAGCACCAACATAGCATAGTGTGAAGTAACACCAAAAAACTAAAAATTCAAACAATTAAAGTAGTGAAGGGCCATTATAGCATAAAACCCTATCAATTACACGGAATTACAAGGAAAGTTAATGATGCAATAAAAAAAATAAAGGAGCATGATGGTCTGCTTTGAAGGTGAGATCCAAGCCGAGAGATCATATGGGTGAGCAGATAATCCCTATCACCTGCAAAATAACCATTGCCACTGTAAAACAAACATGAAGCGGCTCTTGGGAAGCTCAAAGTAGACTGCATCAATGTAGCAATGGTGGAGAAAATCCCACTACACATGATAGTATGCATAACAAAAGGAAAACCAGAGCCATTGCAAAACAATACTTAGCATCCCCAGACTGAAGGAGGAGCACGTCAAAGGTTTGGACCAAGAGATCTTTGGCTTCTTCTTCAACCTCACGAAGCTTGGGCAAGCTTAAGGACCTTCTAGCACCTCATTTAGCTCCTCCATGGACAGCTCGGCTCCGATTAAGGCTATTCCTAAGCTGAAGAAGGAGAAATTTCAGCTAGAGCTTGGTTCTTCCCCTCAAAAGATGAAGTAACAATAGCTCTTTCAGAGCTCTTACTTTGAGAATTTAAGACATTTTTAGGAGCATATACTTCTCCAACTACCTGGACATTAAGAATGGGTTTCCTCCTCTCGTGGTCCGTCAACACTGACTGACCTTGACAAGAAGCTCCATTAAGATCTAGCTTAGGCCTAAACACGTCTCATTTGGTGAGGGTTCTGTTGCTCTACTTTCTCTCTAGAAACCAGGTGAGGGTTCTGTTGCTCCTCCTCTGGGAGGAGCTAAGCTAGTTTCTAAAATGGTGAATGATGCTTTTTTTTTTAAATCAAGACTCAGCAAGGTTCAAAGATCAGTAAGAAAAGTTCAGGTAAGATGAGCTTTCAGTCTCATGAAGTTGTTCTAAAATTTAAAGGAGATGGGAGTTCGATGCTGGAAAACCCAGAAGTCAGAGTTGCTTCTAGCTCTTCCTTGGAGGAATCTCCAAGTTTGGACAAGATTTTAGGTATGGAGAACAAAGAAGTTGGTGAAAAGAAAGTGTGTTCGTGCACTAAATGTGGCAGAAGCACTTGATGCTCGTATTAATGGATATGACAAGGAGCATGCTACTTATTTTGGCACCTTTAGCTACAACCTTAACTCACCAAATAAGGGATGAAAGGTCCAAATGGCCATTAATGGCAATGATGAGGCGGCTTCTAGCCCTAATGAGGAGCAAATCAAAGGTTTGGATGAGGTTTCAATGTCTTGTGGGAACATTTCTTTAGTCCATTCTTCTCAGGTACACAATGACTTGTTATTACTGGATTCTAGTGCTTTAAGGGTTCCTTCATCCTTTGATGGAGCCCCATGTTTTGTAAATGAAGCTTTTACAGGTGTTTCTAAGGACAAAGAGCATGTTCAGAAACAAACAAGCTTTCCCTTGTCTGAAAAACTCAGGCAAATCACCAAGGGTTCTCTGGCCAAAGGAGGAGCACGAAGGAGAGAGATGAACAAGGGTGAAATCTATTGTCCATTGGTCAATGAGACTGTACTTGAGAGCGAATCAACTCCTGCCACCTCACCAATTCTAGCTAACCCTAGTTGTGCATGGAGTACAGACAATGACATGCATTCTGATAAAAAAGTGTAAGGACGCCTACTCTTGCATACATTGGGCAACAACAAAGCTAAAACTTTGCTTGCAAGGACAGACAGCCTGCCCCAAAACCTGGAGCAAGGACGATCAGTGTTAATTGTGGTTGTACCTGAAGATAAAGGTGATTTGACATTGCCTTTGCCCAAGACATCCTTGGAGCACGTTTTAGGTACCCTTGTACTACCACCTAAGCACGGATATGACTCCTCCACGTCAGCTTCATCAAGGATAGACAACCTGCCCCAAAACCCGGAGCAAGGACAACCTCTCTTAATTACAGTTGTATCTGAACATAAAGGGGATTTGACCTTGCCTTTGCTCAAGACATCCTTGGAGCATGTTTCAGGTACCTTTGTACTACCACCTAAGCATGGAAAGGACACCTCCACGTCAGCTTCATCTTCTCCAACAGCTCAAAAACCCCATTCTTCCATCTTTCCAGAATGAAATCAAGTAGTTGATGATCTTGAGTTATATGCTTTTACACAGGGGTTTTGATGAAATTATGAGTATTATCCTTCCCCCAAACCTTTGAAACCTTTGAAGAATAATGAGGATGCTGCTAAGGGCAACACTATCTACCATAAACTTTGTGAAGCTTCACCTAAAGCTCAACAAAAGGATGGATCTTGGGCTGATAAAGTTAAGAGAAACCAACCTAGTAGGTTTGAGCTTGAGTTTCAGGAGTCTAAAATTTATGAAGAACATAGGGTCATTGTTAAGCTCCCTAACTTTGTTACCAGAGACAGATTTACCAAATGGGAGACTTGTTTGGTTGGCTATTTTGTGGGTAAAACAGCTCCATTACACTTGGTTAAGAGGATTGCGTTGCAGCTTTGGAACGGGAGAGGTCTCCTTGATGTTCAAGCTTCCAAAGGACTCTTCTATTTCAAATTTGATAACTTAGAATACCGAGATTATTTCTTTAAAGATGGACCTTGGCATTTGTTAGGGAAACCTCTTATCCTTCAACCATGGGAGCCTAATGTCAAATTCACAAAGGAAAAGTTAGCTAAGATCCCCATTTGGGTGAAGGTAATATGGTTCTCTAAACATATCCCAAGGTGTAGCTTTATCTCTTGGTTGGCTTTGAGAAATAAACTTTCCACTAGAGATAGGGTTGCACAATGGGACCAAACAATTGTTGTAATTCAGCCAGAGTATGAGCCACACTTGTGAACAAATGTGATCTACACTACCATGTTAGGGATTGAGACCAGTTTGTAGATTGGATGCTAGCTAATGCAAAGGGAAGTCACTCAGAGGAGTCCTAGTTAAGCTAGCTTTTACTTCATTCATCTATTATATATGGAGAGAAAGAAACACAAGGATTTTTTAAGGCAAAATCAGAGATTCCAAGATCCTAATTAAAGCTATCTCACAATTAGTCAGATTAAGGTTTTAGGATTCGAAGTGTTTTGGCACTAATGATACTAATCTACGTTTAGTGGATAGATTGGGTCTTAACCCAGGCATTTTGTAAAGCTTGGCTGTCTTATGAAGCCTTTGTATCTAATTTCAGTACTTTACATATTACCAGTTTAATTTACGTGCAGATCTTAAGCCTCTGATTAGGCTCTAATTTTGTATTTCCTGGGGTATGCCCCTTGTATATGTGTAAGTATCTTTTGGTTTATACAATTTGTTTACAAAAAAAAAAAGCATCCCCAAACTGTAGCATTTGGTAAATGTAGCAATATAGCTACGGTGAGGGGAAGAGGGGAGTGGGGGGAGGGGCGGAGGGGGGGACTTTATCTTAACCCAGTTACAACACCAAACCTTAAGTCAAAGAAAGTAGGTTGGAGCTCCCAAACAACCATAAGGGAGACTTTTGACACCCAAGCGAAACTTTTATCTCAACCCAGTTACAACACCAAATATCTTTTGAGGATGACATGTACTTGAACAGATTTTTGACACTCAATACACGTTTGAGACAAGAATTTGGAGTTTTGTGGTCATATTAGGTGCCTCTAGGGCTATACAGAGTAAAAAAGAACCAATGGGTAGTGTTTAGGCCCAAAGTAGATGAACTTGGCTACATTTGGATCTTTTGGGCATGACATGTACGCAAACGAATTTTGACACCCAATACGCCATTGGGATAAGATTTTAGAGTGTTGTCATCATTTTAAGTTCTTCCAGTACCATTCGGAGTCAAAAAGACTCAATGAGACGTGTTTAGGCCCAAACTAGATTAACCTGGTTAAACTTAGATCTTCTGGACATGGCATGTATGTGAACTAACTTTTGACACCAAATACACGTTTGGATAAAAAATTAAAGTGTTGTGGTCATTTTAGGTGCTTCTAGTTGATGCAAATCTAGGAGCTAAACATGGACGTGGGGTAGAGCATACATGCGAGAATGGTGCTGAACTTGCGGAAGACCCTTTATCACTCCCTATCGGTCCAATTACAAGACACATAGAGCAAAATTTCAAGAAAGCACTTAATGGGATGATTCAATAGAATTGGAATGATTTTGGAAAATTGAATTCCAATGTGGATCCAAATGAAAGTCAAGGGTTTGTCCATGTCATGAAGGTAATTAAAGAGTCTAATTAGCATACTAAAGCAATTGAAAAGGATAATGAACCTACAAAAATACGGTCATCAAGATGATGCCATGAAAGGGCATGAATTGGACTATTTTGAAGGTTATTAAATAGGGGGAAAATCTAGTTTGTGTTGATTATGCTTAAATACATTCAATATAGTCAATTAGTGATATTTACTTATTGTTATTAGTCAGAAAGGGTCTAAAAATGTGGGAACTAGTTTACTATAATTTTGGTGTTGTTTCAATGCTGAAATGAATGATTTTCCTATTCTTGGAGGGTTGTTCCAAGTATAAAACATGATACCCACGAAATTTTCTCTTAGGATGTCGATCAATGAAAACAAGTTTATCTTATTGTGAGGGGTGTCCTCTTTGTTCTTTAGAGAACTCTTTGAACTTATCAAGTTAGTCTTGTGGTGTTCAAACAACCAAACTTATCACCTTGATTTTTGAGTATTCCTTAGGTGTCTTGGTGTGGCGTTTCTATCCTTCGTAGTCTTAGTTCTTATCTTTCTAGATAACGGGTTAAAACTCAACAATCTTGTCTTTCATATTCTTGGGGTTCTTGTACCATCTTTGTTATCGGGTTTCATCGCAAATCGTCCGTGGAGATCATATCACTAGTGTCATACGAAATCAAAAAGACCCAATGAGATGTGTTTAGGCCTAAACTAGACAAACTTGACTAAACATGGATCTTCTGGGCATGACATATACTCAAACTGACTTTTGACACCCAATACACGTTTGGGGATAAGAATTAAAAGCTTAGAGAGAGAAGCTTAGAGAGAGAATCTCTCCCTTCTCTCTAGAATATTGAGGTTTCTAGAGTTCTTCCCTCCTCCTCCGGGGAGGGGGAGACCTTTTTTGCTACTGTCAACCATGCTAATGAAGTCTACTTCACTAAAACAGCCAGTATTTCACCTATTAGAGTTGCTCCTTGCTCTAGTTTGGAGGAAACATCAAGTTTGAACTCAAGTCAGCTTTGGAAAACAAGAAAGTTGGTAAGAAGAAAGTCTGTGTTCGAGCTTTTAATGTGTTTGAAGCCTTGATGCACGCGTTAATGGTGTTGACAAGGAGCTTGCTACTTGTTTTGGTACGATTTGTTACAACCTTAACTCTCCAAAAAAGGGAGATAAGGTCCATATGGCCATTCATGGAAATGATGAACTTCAGTCAAGTTTAAATGTGGAGCATTTATGACAAGTTAAGGGTTTGGATTAGATTTCTTTGGTCCCGTCCTCTCAGGTACACAATGCTCGATCCCTCTCCTTTTCCAGCACCTTATGGTCCCTTCACCATTTGGTGGAGCCCCATTTTTGGTTAATGATGCTATTACAGGTCCTTCTCTTGACAACGAGCATCTTCAAAAGCTAGAAAGTTCATTCCCTTTGTCAGAAAAGATCAGGCAAATAACAAAGGGTTCTCTGGCGAAGGGAGGAGGACGGAGGAGAGAGGTGAGAAAGGGTTAAAGCCTTTGTCCAAAGGTCAATGAGGGTGCTCTAGTTAGCCAATCAATTTCTGCCAACTTGTCACCTAAACAAACAAACCCTAACCATGCATGGGGAGCTTTGCCTTGACATGCACTCCGAATTTAATGAGATTGGACAAAAGAGTGAAGAATGACACATACCCATACATGATTTGGGTAATGAGTTAGCTGACCCTAGATTGACAAGGACAGACAAGGCATCCCAAAACCCGGAACAAGGACAGAATTCATTTATTGTGGCTGGACAACTACATGCTAACCGTAGTTGTGCATGTGGTGAAGGGATATCCTTGGAATCCGATTTTTCGGTAAAAGGACAAGAGCAAATGGAGATAGTACGCATTTCAGACCTCCCTTTGCATGATTTGGGTAATATTTTTGCTTACCCTACACTTGAAAGGAAAGACAAGCTGCCTCAAAGTGGATGTTGATGCTTACACATGGTAAGCTTAGCAAGGGTGAGGTCCTCTACCCAATGGAAAAAGGGAGGGTGCTCCCTAACCAATCCCAGCTTGCCAACTCACCTACTAAGCCAAAAAAAATAGCCATTTGAACACGTGAAAAGGAGGAGACAGTACAGAATCAGACGCAAATCATGGAGAAAGGACTACATGCTTTGTCCTTGTCCTCTTCACAAGGTACTCCTTTATTTAATGCATGTACTACCTCTTTAAATGCTTGTATTAAAAGCAAACAATGCTCACTTTGGCGTATTAAAAGTGCGTGTGAACTTGCGTATGATAAGGAAGTACAATGTGTATGGGATTAACTACCTATAAACACGGAAAAAGGACATAAAGGAACTTTAGACTTGTCCTTCACCTCTTTCCCTCCCCTACTCCCTCATGCAGCATCAACATCCCATGCTACACACGGCCATGCCTTGTCATTTTCACCTTTTAATGGCTGTACCACCCTTGTCAACCTTAATGAAGTTGAAAACACACCAAGGTCAACTTCTTCCTCCCCAACTGCACGTAGACCTCCTCTACTTTCCCCATCTACCAAGTGGTTGAGGACCTAGAATTATATGCCTTCACACAAGGTTTTAGAAAAAATTGTGAATTTTATCCTGACCAAGCTGACCTCTTCTCTAAACCTATTCTAAGGAGCCTTTAGGTAATAATAAGGTTTATATAAAACTTTTTTAAGCTTCTAAGGATCCCACAAGGCAAGATGGTTCTTGGGCTCAAAAAGACAAGAAAAATGAGAAGCATAGGCTTAGGTACACTCATGAAGATACTTCCATCTTTGAGCATGGAAATATCACGATTATTCTACCTGGCAGCTTAGCTAGGAGTAGTTTTACTAAATGGAATTGTTTCTTGGTGTGTTATTTTATTGGAAAAACAGTCCCTCTCCATCTTGTAAAGAACCTAGCACTTCAATTTTGGAAAAATAGAGGTTTAGTGGACGTTACAGTGAGTAAGGGACTGTTCTACTTTAGATTTAACTCAATTGAGGAAATGGAAATATTTAATGATGATGGCCCTTGTCACTTGCTTGGTAAACCTTTAGTACTCAAACCATGGCAACCCAACGTAGTGTTTGCTAAAGATAGACTTGACACCATACCTAGTTGGGTTAAACTTTGGAATGTTTTACTGGAACTTTGTTCTAAGGAGGCTCTTGTACATATTGCGAGTGCCGTTGTCAAACCACTCTATACTGATTCCCCTACGACCAAAGGTGTAAGAAATGGTTATGCAAGAATCTGTGTTGAAATCAGTGTCCAAACTCGATTGGTTGACCATTTTAGTGTTGACTTAGGATTTGAGGGTTGGAATCTTATCTTTGTGAAAGTTGACTATGAGGGTCACCCAAAGAGGTGTCACCAATGCTCCATTTTTTGGCACAATTGTGACTATATTCCCAAACCTAAACCACATCATCCTCTATCTCCCAATTCTCACCCCACCTCTCCTAAATCTCCTTCTCATGCTCCCACACCTAAATCACCAACTCACACCCCATCTGACCATTGCCCCACCCTAAACTCTATTCCTGACTCATCTATTCACACATCACCTACTACCCAACCACCTGAGGAGCAATGGACAGTGGTCGCCTCTAAACATAATAGGAGAAAGATCTATCACCCTGTGATTCTTGAACCTTTAAACCACTCTCTTACAAATGAATTTGCTATCTTGCCTCTTTTAGAAGAAGGAGAGTTCATCTCCCTAATTCAAATTGAGTCTCCCCTTCCCAAGGGGATTGATGAAACTGATTCAAAATTGCCACTACCTGGATTGAATAACTCTACCCCTTCCCCAATTCCTTTGGCACTTCACTTCCTCTTACCCCACCTTCCAGTCTAGTAAGAAGAAGCAAAATAAAAAGAAGAAAAGGAAACTTAATCTTACTCCTCACCTTGTAAAAAAAGGTGAGAAATTGAAACATACAAAGGGGGTGACCCCTTCCTCACAATGATTAATATAGCCACTTGGAATGTAAGGGGGCTCAATGGCTCCCTTAAATAGGTTGATGTGAGTAAACTGTGTAGAGACTTCAACCTTTCAGTATGTTCAGTTATTGAGACCAAAGTTAAAAGTGGTAACTTTAGTGATATTGCTAGCAGTGTGTTTCCTAATTGAGTCAGTATTGCAAAGTATGCATCCTCTTCAGGTGGTAAAATCTGGGTTGCTTAGGATTCAACAACTGTCAACCTCACTGTTCTTAGCTCCTCAGCTCAGGAAATATTTTTTAGGGTTTCCATCTTAAGCTCTAGCATTTACTGTTTTGTCACTTTTGTCTATGCTTCTAATGATAGGAGGGACCTGTGGGCTTCCCTTGAAGCACAATACTCAGCTTGCTCATCTTCTCCTTGGCTTCTTTTGGGGGACTGTAATGTGATTAGGATTCCGAATGAGAAAGTTGGGGGGAGAAAAGGATGGAATGAGGTTATAAATGAATTTAATGACTGTCTTTACAATATTGAGGTGGAAGATCTTGCTTATTCTGGATGCCAATTATCCTGGTCTAATAAACACCAAGATAATACCTTGACCATGTGTAAGTTAGAGCTCTAGGAAATACTCATTGGGTTGATTCCTTGCCGAACGTGCAATGCCAGTTTCCACCACCTGACATCTCTGATCATAGCCCCATAATTATCCAAATGGAGTATTGGACAGAAGTCTCTCCAACTTCTAGAGAGAGAAGCTCTCCCTTCTCTCTAGCTTTTCTGATTTTCTGATCTCGTGTTTCCTCCCTCACTGAAACTCCATTGTTGGTTGGTCTCTATTAGCAAAGGTGGATGACAAACTCACTTATGGAGTACTAGCCAAGGTTTCTTATAGCCTAAGGCCATTCTTCTCTAAAGAAAGTTCTGGTTGATCATGGAGGGAGAAAGCTTCTCAAAGCTCTAAGCCAACTTTTGAGTTTTGCAGTTCGAGAGGGTATCTCCATAGAAGGTTATCCTCTTTCTCTCTCAGCTAAAGGGGGTGGTGAAATCACTCTTGGGGGGAGTATTCAATGTCCTGGTCAGTCCAAGGCCTTACCTTATCTTAAGGAGAATCCTAGTTTGAATCAGGGAGTCTATACCATTATTGGTTGGTCTCTATCAACCAAGGTGGGTGAATTTATCACTCATGGAGACATCCAAGGGTCCATTCTGTACAAGGCTATCTCTATTCCTAAGGAGAAGCCTCTTATGCATGGTAACCAATTTTTGGATTTTAAATCTACTATCTCTCTTTCGGTTGAGTTGAGAGTTAGTTTATCTAAGATAAGAGGCTCCCATGGAGGTTCTAGGGGTGGTGCTCAGAGTTTTCCAAGCTTGCCCAGATTTCTTGAGGTTGAAGATGAACTCCCTTTTTCGGGAGGGGATAAACTGGCTCATGTGGTAGTGGTAAAGGATGGAGGTGACAGCTCCTTTTTAAGCCTACTATTTCTCTCTCCAATTAAAGTGAAGGAGGTGTGAGCTCCTTTTTGAAGCCTACTATTTCTCTCTCCAGTCAAAGTGAAGGTGGTGACAGCTCCTTTTTGAAGCCTACTATTTCTCTCTCCAAAACAAAGTCAAGGAGAGGTTCTCGGTTCAAATCTGGAGCCTACTATTTCTCTCTCCTATGAGAGAAATGATTTAATTCCAAATGTAATAGGACAAGGTGCAGATTATTTTCTTCTTAGATGTGTATCCTAATTTGATTGAAAGGGCATCTAATCAAGGTGTCAGTTCAGCAACTAACCAAGGTGCCAGCTCAGCAGCTCCTTGCAAGTGCCAACTCAGCAGCTCCTTCTTTATCCAAGGGAAAGAGCTAGTTTAGAGATGGGTGTCTCTTCCTCTCTGTCTTATAGCAAGTTTCCTGAACACAAGGCAGTGCTGGGAAAGAGGTTCCTCCTTCAAGCTCGAGCTTCTTTTATGTTTGTTAAGTTCTGTATTAGACTTATGTTTTTCTGTTTCTCCTACCTTGTGTGGTGTGGAAAAATTTCTAGAGTTTATTTTTTGTAGGCTAAGTTAAGTTAAAGTTAGGGATTGAATAGTTGTGCTGGTATAGGCAATGGTATTTCTCTTTCATGCCTTGCTCAGCCAATCTTTTAATATTCCTGGGGTATGCCCCTTGAATATTTGCAAACTATGCTTCGGTTAATGAAATTTTAACTTACAAAAAAATGTTGTCCAAATAGATTCAAATTCGCTCGAACCAAAGATAGCTTTCCAATTCTTTAACTTTTGGATGGATAGGCAAGGCTTCTGGGAGATAGTTGAGCAAGCATGGGGGACTCAAGTGATTGGTTCTTCTATGTTCCAAGTTAGTAAGAAGCTCAAAGCGGTGAAAATGGCCTTAAAGGAATTTAACAAATAGTTTTGCAATGACCTACCTTCTAGGACCAAACTCTCTAAGGCTAAGCTTGACCAAATCCAGGTTGAGTTAGCTTCTGACCCAACCAATGCAGCTCTGATTGACCAAGGGAAGCTTGCTTACAGGGAATATATTGGGCTCAAACATGCTAAAGAAAGCTTCTACAAACAGAAATCAAGAGTTCAATGGCTAAATCTTGGAGACCAAAACTCTTCTTTCTTCTTCCAAAACACGAAAAATAGAAGAATCAGGTCAAGAATTCCACACTTACTACACCAAGGTTCAACCATTTCTGATCCTAAGGAGGTGAAAAACCACATCTTCCAATACTATGTTGATCTTTTGGGAACCCCTAACCCTCCCTTAGATATCAATTGGATTATTTTGGAAAGGGCTCTCCCAAACAAACTGAATGATTCACAAGGAAACCTTTCGACATCACCTGTTACTGCTTAGGAAATCAAGAAGACTATTTTTAGTATGAGTAGTGATAAAGCCCCTGGACCTGATGGGTTCCCAGCTAGCTTCTTCAAAAAAGCTTGGCACATTGTAGGATGTGATGTGACCCAGGCTATCTTTGAGTTCTTTCGGACAAGGGAACTCTTGAAAGAAACCAATTCTATAGCAATTTCCCTCATTCCTAAGGTCGCAAACCCCACTTCAGTTGGTGACTTTAGACCCATTTCTTGCTGTAATGTCATCTACAAATGCATTACCAAGAATCTCACTGAAAGAATGAAGCCCTTGTTCCCCAATCTCATAACTCATAATAAAAGTGCTTTCTTTCCAGAAAGAAAGCTGAAAATATCTTCTTCTCACAAGAACTTCTTAGAAGCTACCATAGATATCTGAGAATACGAAGATGTGCATTAAAAGTGGATTTAAAGAAAGCATATGACAGTGTTAATTGTACTTTAATTGGTAAAGGACTACAATGCCTCAATTTCCCATATCTCTTCATCCCTTGGATAATGGAGTGCATCACCTCTCCTTCCTACTCTATTAAGATAAATGGGGAGATACATGGTTACTTCAGAGGAGCCAAGGGCATTAGGCAATGGACCCCATCTTTCCCTACCTATTTGTGATTGTGATGGAAGTTCTTACTGGCTTGTTACAATTTGCAGCTTCATATTCTGAATTTTAGTGCTATTGGAGGTGCGAGAAGCTAAAATTGTGAGCTCTTTCAATGCATCTCTGGTCTCCAACCCAACAAGCAAAAGAGTCAAATCTTCCTTTCAAGAGTCCAAGAGGAACATATAGCCGACATTCTGGCTATTTTGGGCTTTCCCCAAAGACAATTTCCAATGAGATACTTCGGAACGCCCTTGATCACTTCAAAGTTATGCAAAAGTGACTGCGATTCACTAGTTGACAGAATCATAGAAAGAATCAGGTCATCATGGAATTCCAAGTTCCTTAGTTATGCAGGGAGATTGCAACTCATTAAATCAGTCTTAATGGCTATGTTCCAATTCTGGGCAGGGCTCTTCATCCTGCCAAAGAAAGTGGTAAAAAAGGTTCAAGACACTCTCAGGAACTACTCGAAGAATGGAGAAGAGAATAAGCACATTGGTGCCAAGGTTGCTTGGGGTGACATATGCTGTGACAAGTCCCAAGGAGGCTTGGGTCTTAAGGAGTTGGTTTTAGCCAATGAGGTTGCACTGGCAAAGCACCTTTGGTTTTTTATCATAATATCTAAGCATTCATTATGGAAAAATTGGTGTTAAATCTATCTCCGATCCCTTCTAACCCATATTTGGTATGGAGAAAGATTTAAAGCTCAGAAGCAAATTCATGCCCTTTTGTAAAGCTTCTATAGGCAATGGTAGGGACATTAATCTCTCAGCTGACCTCTGGCACCCTTTAGGCCCTTTACTGCCCAAATTTGGGCAAAGAATTCTTACAGGTGGTGCATGGCAACTTGACTCCAAGGTAAGTGACATCATTCTGAATGGACAGTGGCATTGGCATACAACCAATATAGTGGAGCTTCTAGAATTAAGAAATATCAAACTTCCATTACCTCAAATGAATAGACCTTATTCTTGGATTTGGACTCCTAGCCCAAGTGGATCCTTCTCTTCTGCACATACTTATAGAATTTTGGCCAAACCCGAAGGAGAAGGTTAGGTGGGCATGACTACATTGGTTTAAGTATAGCATCCCAAGGTGTAACTTTACCTCTTGGCTTGCTATCCTTCACAAACTCGCCACCAGGGACAAAATTTCCCTTTGGAGCCATCCTCAAGTTGGAAGCATGCTAGACTGTGTCTTCTGTGTAGGTCATGCTGAATCTCACTATCACCTCTTCATTGAGTGTGATAATGCCAAGACAGCTTGGGACTCCCTAGTGAATAAATGTGAATTGACTTGTAGAGCTTCTAGTTGGACACAATTAGTCTCTTGGTTACTTGTTTGGAGTAAAGGGAAATCTCTGAGAGCTTTCTTACTCAAGATCATCTTCTCCTCTTTTGTGTACATTGGAAAGAGAAATTCTAGAATCTTTGAAGGAAAAATGAGGGACAGGTCAATCATCGAGAAGCTAATCAATGATAATGTGAAAGGAAGGCTCCTTTATGCTCGAGGCTTTAAAAAAGACAGTTTGGGGATTTCCTTAATGGCTGTATTGGAGCTTCAACCTAGTATTTTTTATTGAGGATTATAAGGTATGGTATTGTAATGGGGCTATGATTAAGTCCCCCCCCCCACACACACATACAATTTTATTTCCCTTTCTCTATTTCCTCCCACCTTAGCTACATTGTTGCATTTACTTAGGGCTCCAGTTTGGTGCTGCTCTATATTGTTTTGCAATGGCTGTAGTTTCAATCCTGCTACTCGATGCATGTTCTCTTCTTTACTATCTTCGGGACCTTCCCCACCATTGCTACATTGTTGGAGTTAACATAGAGTTGCTTTGTGTTTGTTTTGCAATGGCTCTGGTTGTTTTGCAGGTGCTTAGGGCTTTCTGCTCACTCATATGGTCTCTCGGGTTCAGACAGCTTGCTTTCTTTGGAAGCAGACCATTATGCTCATGATTTGTTTCCTTTACTATTCTTCTTGTTGCTTTTACTTTTTTTTTGGTAAACAAATTGTATAAACCAAAAGATACTTACACATGTACAAGGGGCATCCCCAGGAAGTACAAAATTAGAGCCTGATTAGAGGCTTAAGATCTGCACGCAAATTAAACTGGTAATATGTAAAGTACTGAAATTAGATATCAATGCTTCATAAGACAGCCAAGGTTTACAAAATGCTTGGGTTAAGACCCCATCTATCCACTAAATGTAGATTAGTATCATTAGTGCCAAAACACTTCGAATCCCAAAGCCTTAATCTGACTAATTGTGAAATAGCTTCAGTTAGGATCTTGGAATCTCTGATTTTGCCTTAAAAAATCCTTGCATTTCTTTCTCTCCATATATAATAGATGAAGGAAGTAAAAGCTAGCTTAACTAGGACTCCTCTGAGTGACTTCCCTTTTGCATTAGCTATCATCCAATCTACAAACTGATCCCAATCCCTAACCTGGCAGTGTAGATCACATTTGTTCACAAGTGTGGCCCATACTCTGGCTGCATAACAACAATTGATAAAAAGATGCTCATGTGTCTCCTGGTAGCCAACACAACACACACAATCAGAACAAAACCCTGGTGTTTGGTCCCATTGTGCAACCCTATCTCTAGTGGAAAGTTTGTTTCTCAAAGCCAACCAAGAGATAAAGCTGCACCTTGGGATGTGTTTAGAGAACCATATCACCTTTGCCCACTTAACCGGTTGTCTTGTAGGGGACAGTGCCTTATAGGTTAGACTTAGGGAGAAATCTCCATTCTGACTTGAACTCCATTTCCAAACATCTTGTCGTTGAGCTTGGGGAGGAGGAATTGGAACACTTCTAATCTCAAGAAACTCAAAGGTGTTTGAAGTTGGCCAATGCCATTGATTGTCTTGAATGACAACACTCACCATAGAGTCCATAGTCCAAGAAGTTCCTGACAAAAGTCTTTGCCCAAATCTGGCCCAAAGGACACCTAGAGGATGCCAATTATCTGTAAGAAGCTTCACAGTAGTACCATCTCCAATAGTTATAGAGCAAAAGGGCAGAAACTTGCTCCTGAGCTTGAGAAGCTTTCTCCAAACCCAAGATGGGTTAGAAGGAATGGAAACCAAGAAAATTGAACTCTTTCTGATTAGGTATGTTTGACACCAATCTTTCCAAAGTGATCTTTTAGAAGGGAGTAGCAAGAACCATAAGTGTTTGGCTATAGCAACTTCATTAGCTAGAACCAAATCCCTAAGGCCCAACCCACCTTGTACCTTGTCAAAACATAGGTCTGCCCAAGCTACCTTGGCCCCAGAAGCTTTAGTATCTTGGCCATTCCATAGAAAATTTCTTACCAAGCATTGGACTGTCTTCACCACTCTTTTAGGGAGAATGAAGAGACCACTCCAAAAGTTGACCATAGCCATAAGGACAGACTTGATAAGTTGGAGTCTTCCAGCATAAGACAAATACTTTGATTCCCAAGAACTGATTCTCATAGTGAGTCTGTCAACCAAACCTTGACAATCTGATTTGGTAAGCTTGGTTGTAATGAGTGGGACACCAAGATATCTAACTGGAAGAGACCCTTCTGTAAAACCCAGTTCAGCATGAATGATAGAAGACATCTCTGTGCTCACCCCTGATAAGAACAGTTGACTCTTTGAAATATTTGGTTGAAGCCCTGATAGCTCTTGGAAAATGGCCAAAGCTTCCTTAAGCACATGCACGCTTTTTTTGTCTCCTTTACAGAATAAGAGTAGGTCATCAGCAAAGCACAGATTAACTAAGTTAAGCTCTTTGCACCTCCAATGGAACTGGAACTCTAAGTGTTTGGTTGCAAAGCTCAAGATCCCCGTCAAGACCTCCATGATGATGACAAAGATGTAAGGAGAGATTGGATCCCCTTGTCTAATTCCTTTAGCCCCCTAAAGTAACCATGCAGCTCACCATTTATATTCACTGAGTATGAGGGAGAAGAAAGGCACTCCATGACCCAAGAAATGAAAACATTTGGGAAGCGAAGGCATTGAAAGCTTTACCTATTAGTGACCAGTTCACACTATCATAGGCTTTCTTAAGGTCCACCTTGAGGGCACACCTTGGCAAACCAAGTGATCTATGGTAGCTTCTAAGTAATTCTTGGGAGAGATAAATATTGTCAGCCATTCTCCTTCCTGAGATAAAAGCACTTTGGTTCTGACTTACGATGTTGGGTAATACAAGCTTGAGTCTTTCAGCAAGTATTTTTGTGATGCACTTGTAGACTACATTGCAGTAAGAGATAGGTCTAAAGTCCCCAATACTAGTGGGATTAGGGACCTTTGGTATTAAGGTGATTGCAGTTGAGTTAACCTCTTTTAGGAGGTTACCTGTAGTAAAGAACTCCAAAACAGCTTTGGTTACATCCCCACCCACCACATGCCATGCTTTCTTAAAGAACCCAGCTGAAAAGCCATCTGGTCCAGGAGCTTTGCCACTTCCCATACTGAAAATAGCTTGCTTGACCTCATTTTCTTCAATGGGAAGAGCCAAAGGTACAGCCTGATCAGGTCCAAGCTTTCTTGGCAAAGCACAATCAAGTATACTCCAATTGACTCTCATTTCTTCATTTGGTGTACCCAAGAGATTTTTGTAGTAATCTAATATATGATTCTGGATCTCCTCATGGGAAGTAAGTAGAGAGCCTTGGTTGTCCAGGTGTGTAATCCTGGTTTTGAATCTATTCTTTTTCATACTTTGAAAAAAGAAATAAGTGTTCTGATCACCCAACTGAAGCCATTATACTCTTGACTTCTGCCTGTAGAAGCTCTCTTCAGCATGTCTAAGCTCAAAGAATTTGGAGCTGCATCTCTCTCCTGAGCCTGTAACAATGCATTTAAAGGGTCATTTCCCAACAGGTTTTGAATTGACTCCATGTGTGCTTCAGCCAATTTAACTCTAGAAGGAAGATCACTGCAAAATCTTTCGTTGAACCTCCTCAGTTCACCTTTGAGTGCCTTAAGCTTCTTACATAGCCTAAACATTGCTGTCCCTGAAATCTCAGCCCCCCAAACTCTGTCCAAAAGCTGCCAAAACCCTTCTCTTTCAAACCAAAACTCAAAAAACTTGAAGCTTACTCTTGGTTTATAGGAGTCCTTCTCCATTTGTAAGACAATTGGACTGTGATCAGAGATGCCGGGAGGAGCAAAGAGACACTTAGTGGGGAAGCTTCAACTATGTCTTGGTCTAGCACTAAGGCCAATTCAAGTCCCACTTCTGAGTTGATTTTCTTCCTTGATCTCTTGGATGTAATCTCAATCCAGCTACTGTCATCATCCAAATGGGTTGAGGGAGTGGTGTTTGGGAGAAGTGAGGGAGAAATGGGGGATTGTTTTGGGGTGGAATGTGTGGGGAATGAGGGAGAGGAGTGATTTGGGGAGTTTGAGGTGGAGCTAGGGTTGGATTGTGGGGCTGTAGCTTGGGGATTAGGAGAAAGTGTTTTGGCTTGCTGGATGAAATCACAATCATGACCAAAGATATCACACTTGTCACACCTCTTTGGTAGGCCCTCATACTCTACAAAAACATCAATTGGATCCCATCCTTCAATACCAAGATCAATATCAAGATGCTTAAGGATTCTTGACTTGGTTGAAATCTCAACACAGATTCTAGCGAAATCTCTTTTCACTCCTTTTGCAGTCAAGTGATCCGAGTATAAGGGTTTACCCATTGCACTAGCAATGTAGCTTAGAGCTTCAGAGGTTCTCAACTCAAGGGGAACATTCCAAAGTTTCACCCGAATGGGGATCTTAGCTAACTTTTCCTTTGTGAATTTGACATTAGGCTCCCATGATTGCAAAATAAGAGGTTTCCCTAACAAATGCTTTTACTTATAACTGGCATTTGTTCTAGGTGCTGCTTTGTGTTTGTTTTGCAATGGCACTGGTTTTCGCGGTGCTGAATATCTCCATGTTGCAAGTCTCTTTGATTGTAAAGCTACACTATCTAGCCATTTAAGTATTTTGTGCTCTTTGTTAGGATTGTGGCACCACCACATTTTGTAAGGCTAATACTTCTACTTATATAGCCCTTTAACCCTAGTTAGAGTGTGGAGCTTCTTGGTTTCCAAGGTGGCATATTTTGGAGTTGACCTAGCTTAACCCAAATTTGATACTATAGACTCACTTGTAAAAGCTTATAGTTTAGATATAGGTTTTGTTTGCTGGGGTATGCCCCTTCTATTTGTGTAACTACCTTTTCGGTTTATATACTTTCATTTACCCAAAAAGGGATAAGAATAAGGAGGGTTGTGTTTGTTTTAGGTCCTTCTAATGTCATACGGAGTCAAAAAGACCCAAAGGAACTTGTTTAGGCCCAAACTAGATGAACTTGGCTAAACTTGGATCTTTTGGCCATGAAATGTACTTGAACTGAGTTTTGATACCCAATACACGTTTGGGATAAAATTATGGAGTGTTGTGGCTAAACTTGGATCTTCTGACACCTAATACACATTTGGGGTGTTTTTGTCATTTTATGTGCTTCAAGTGTCATCCGGAGTCAAAAAGACCTAATGAGACGTGTTCAGGCCCAAACTAGATGTACTTGACTAAACTTGGATCTTTTGGGCATGGCATGTACTCGAACTGAGTTTTGATACCCAATACACGTTTGGGATAAAATTATGGAGTGTTGTGGTTGTTTTACATGCTTTTAGTACAATAAGGAGTGAAAAAGACCTCATGAGACATGTTTAGGCCCAAACTAGGCGAACTTGGCTAAACTTGGATCTGTTGGGCATGACATGTACTTTTTTTTCGGTAAATTAAAAAATTGTATAAACCGAAGAAGAAACATACAAATATACAAGGGGCATACCCCAGGAAAAAGACACAAAAAAAGGAACCAGCTAACACAAAAGCTGGAGGCACCCAAGCACTAACATAAGATTACAAGAGATAACAGCCTAAAGAAACAGAAGAACCAAGCTTAATTGTCAAAAATAGAGGCATTCAATCCCCAGGCAAGCCAAGACCACTTTCTTGTCCCTCATTTTGCCCTCAAAGACTCGATTATTTCTCTCTCTCCAGATATGATAGACAAACGAGCTGAACATAAGCTTCAACATAAGGCTCAAGAAGTAACATTTCTTAACTTTCACAAAGAGCCAGGAGATAAGTTGATTCCAGTTCCTAGGAGAAAACACCAAGCCACACAAACCAACCAAATTCTGCCAAATAAAGCTAGAATAAGGGCAAGAAACAAACAGGTGTTCAGAAGATTCTGAAGGATGCAAGCAAAGTACACAACTACTAACATTGGAAAACCCAGGAGAGGAGGTCCAAGCAACCAATCTATCCGCAGTTGCAAGCCTATTAAGAACAGCAAGCCAAGAAATAAAGTTATATCTGGGAATATTCTTCTTAAACCAAATAAGAGGAGCCCATCTCACTTTTTCACCAGCTGGAGCTAGTTTCCTATAAGTGTGCCCCACAGAGAAAAGACCAGAGCGAGAAAGAGTCCAAATCCAAGAGTCCAAAAGGGACTCTTTAAGAGGGGGAAAATGGACCTCTCTAATTGTGATAAGCTCATGGGAGTTAGAAATAGGCCAGTTCCAAGCTGCATTCTGGATCACTGAGCTGACCTTGGTAGTCCAATCCCAACCTGTACCAAAATAAATCCTAGGACCAAACCTTTGAGAAAGAGCCCCCAAAGGGTGCCAATGGTCCAATAGAAGATAGATCTGCTCACCATTTCTCACAAGAGCTTTGCAATACCTAGCAAACTTGTCTCTGATTCTCTGAATTTTCCTCCAACTCCAAGAAGGATTAGTGGCAAGCTTAACCAAGAAGATAGAGCTCTTCTTGATCAAGAAAAACTTGCACCAATCCTTCCAAAGGGAAGCTTTATCCAAAGAGACCCGGAACCAGAAATGCTTAGCCACAGCCACTTCATTAGCTAGAGAGAGATCTCTAAGGTCCAAACCTCCTTGGGACTTATCAAGGCACAAGTCACTCCAAGCCACTTTAGCACCAGAATGCTTTACAGCTGATGCGTTCCACAAGTAATTCCTAATAACCACCTGAATCATATTTAAGATCTTCTTGGGAAGAATAAATAAGCCAGCCCAGTATTGAAAAATAGCATAGAGCACGGATTTAACCAACTATAATCTTCCAGCATAAGAAAGGTAGTTAGACTCCCAAGACTTCACCCTAGCTGTGATATGGTCTACTAGGGTGATACAATCTGTTTTTCTAAGCTTTGAGGAAATCAAAGGAACCCCCAAGTATCTCATAGGAAGCTCCCCAATGCTGAAATTGCACAAGGCCAGAATTGCTTGAGAAGTGGATGGATGGACCCCAGACATGAAAATCTGACTTTTTTGTAGATTAGGTTGAAGACCAGACATGGCGTCAAATAAGTTTAAGCTCTCCATAATAAGTTGAACAGAAGTAATATCACCCTTACAGAAGATAAGGAGATCATCAGCAAAGCACAATTAACAATACCAAGCTCCTTACACCTCTAGTGATAGCCAAAGTCCGCTTTATGAGAAGCATGCTTGAGAATACCAGATAGAACCTCCATAACCAACACAAACAGATAGGGAGAGATAGGATCACCTTGTCTAAGCCCTTTAGCACCAGAGAAGTAGCCAGTCAACTCACCATTGACAACAATAGAGAAAGAAGGAGAGGAGATACACTCCATCACACAGTTAGAGAAATGATCAGGAAACCCCAAGCAGTCAAAGATTCTCCCGATACTCTCCCAATTCAAGCTATCATAAGCCTTTTTTATATCAACCTTGAAAGCACATCTGGGACTATTAGAAGGCCTATGGTAACCTCTAACCAGCTCTTGAGATAAGAGGATGTTGTCAGCGATTCTCCTCCCTGGCACAAAAGCAGTCTGGTTGCTACTAATAAGATCAGGGAGCACTCTTTTAAGTCTATCAGCAAGCATTTTAGAAATGCATTTGTAAACAACATTACAACAAGATATAGGCCTAAAGTCACCAACCTTTGAAGGATTGGGGACCTTAGGAATAAGAGTAATGGCAGTAGAGTTAACCTGTTTCAATAAAGATTGGGAGCTAAAAAACTCCAAAACAGCCTTAGTAACATCTTTGCCCACAACATGCCAACATCTTTTGAAGAAACCAGCAGAGAAGCCATCTGGACCAGGGGCTTTACTACTCCCCAAACTAAAGATAGTTGTGTGAACGTCTTCCTCTGTATAAGGGTGGTTGAGGATAGCTAAGTGAGCTTGAGAGAGCTTATTAGGGAGAATCTGAGAGAGAACACTCCAATCCACCTCCTGGTCAATGTGAGAAGTCCCAAGAAGATTCCTATAATAAGAAAGGATTTGATCTTTGATAGCCTGGTCATCAGTAATAAGGTCACCCTCCTCATTAACCAACTGATTAATTCTTGATCTGACTCTATTCTTCTTTAGTTTCTGAAAAAAGAAAGAGGAATTCTGATCACCCAAGGCAAGCCAATCAACTCTGCTTTTTTGCCTCAGAAAATCTTCTTCTGCATTCCTGAGCTTAGTGAAATCAGCTAATCTAATTTTCTCCTCCTCTTGAAGAGAGACAACACTAGGAGAGGCAATAAGGTCAGCTTGCACTTTAGAGAGGGCTTCTCTAGCCATAAGAGCCCTTTTAGAAATATCTGAGCAAAAAGAGGCATTAAATTTCTTAAGAGCAAATTTAACAGATTTAAGCTTCTTATAGAGACAAAACATGGCTGTCCCAAACACCTCAATCTCCCACGCATCCTTAAGAACAGCCCAGAAGCCTTCGAAATCCATCCAAAAATCAAAGAACTTAAAAGAAGGCTTAGGTCTTGCTGAGTTAGCCCTAAGCTGAATAATAATAGGAGAGTGATCAGAGATACCCGGGGTGTGAAAATGGCAAGAAGTAGCAGGAAACAACATAGCCCAATCACCGTTAACCAGGGCTCTATCGAGCTTGCGCATCTTGCTACCCTCACCAACTTGACCATTCCACCAGGTGAATTGACAGCCACTATAAGGGAGGTCGAGAACCTCCAAATGATCAAGACAAGAAGCAAAGTCAATTGAGCTATCATTCCACTTGAAATCACCACCACAATGCTCAATAGGCTTCAAAATAGCATTAAAGTCACCAAGAATTAGCCAAGGCTTCCCCTGACTTAATGTCTTATGAGAGCCAAGTTTTTCCCACAAAGGCTTCCTGGAGATAGCATCATTGGCTGCATACACCACAGAGACAAAGAAATCTGTCTTTTCATGGAGAATGGTTAGCTTACAAAACATAGCTTGATCAAAGGCATCAATTAGAAGAACATCCAAAATCTTGGGATCCCAAGCTAAAACAATTCTACCTTTGCTAGTAGGAGAATGGTTAGCAAAGGTAGCCCAATTGGGAAAAACAGATCTAGAAAGTCCAGCAAAATTATTACACTTGATCTTAGTCTCAACTAAAGCACAAAAAGATAATTTAAAGTCTTTACAAAGTTTTCTAACTTCAGCTTGCTTTAGAAGGCCATTAAGCCCTCTTATATTCCAAGAAGCTAAATTAATCATAAAAAGGGGGGGAGAGAGTCACCATTCTCAGGGGGAGCCTGAGTAACTTGATCAGCCAATAAGAAAAAGCCTTCAGCCGTTCGCTTCTTTTTCAACCTCTTCAAAGCTGATTTAGAGAGCTTGGGAGAAGGACCAGGTTGGATAGTGATATTGACAATTGAGGAAGCTTTGGGGGGAGCCAAACTCAATGTAGAGTCAGAAGAGGCTTGAGGCTCATTTTTATCCTCACAAGGCACAATGAGACCCTTACCCTTCCTTTTGCTAACCACCTGAGTCCATTCATTGACTTGGTCTTCCACATGGATGGTATTAAGAGGAAAGGGAGGAGAGATTTCACCCTTTGGCTCCTCATAAACCATAAGCTCCCTATTATCTTGGGGAGAAGAATCTTTGCTAGCGGTTTCTTCCTCACTAGCTAGATTATTCTTAGGGGCCACTTTAGCATCACAATCATGACCAAAGAGGCAACATTTAGCACATCTCTTAGGTAGACACTCATACTCCACCTCCACCACCACTGGATCCCATCCGTCAAGGCCAAGGTCAATGGTGAAAAACTTAATCAAATCAGAGGAGGCTGAAATTTTCACACAAACTCTAGCATAATCATGTCTATAACCAGAGGCAGTAGCATTGTCAGAGTGAGAAGGGATACCCACAGCACTAGCAATGTGACTTAGAGCTTCTTCAGTCCATAATTCAATTGGAACATTCCACAATTTAACCCAAATTGGAAGGGTTGAAAGTTTCTCCTTTGAGAATTTAACATTTGGCTGCCACTCTTGAAGCACAACAGGCCTACCTAAGAGGTGCCAAGGTCCATCTTCTAAGACTGAGTTTCTATCCTCCACAGAGCCAAATTTGAAATAGAAAAGGCCTCTGGCAGCCGAGACCTCCTGAATTCCTCTTTTAGCCCAAAGTTGCAAAGCAATTTTCTTAACTAAGTGTAAAGGAGCTGCCCTTCCAACAAAGTAGCCAACAAGGCAGCCTTCCCACCTAGAAAAGTTCTCTTTAGTAATATAATCAGGAAGCTTAACTGTGACATTACCATTTTCCGTAAAGGAAGAGCTCACATAACCTAAGCTTAGCTTCTTTTTCAGGTTACCTTTAACCTTTTCAGCCCATGAACCAGCCGGTTTCTCATGAGCAGCACTTTTATTAGCTAAAAGGTCTTTATAAACTCTATTCTCATGCAGCTTTTCAGAAGAAGAAGTTGGGGAAGGAGGAGAAGAGCTCACCTTCTGTTTTCCATTAGAATCTGGTTTAGGAGAGGGAGAGATTTCTCCAAGCTCAAACCCACGACCATGGCAGCCCTTGACATCTTTGGTAGAAGTCAAATCCACCTTGTCACTCACAATCAAAGCTGAGGTTGAGCTAAGGGAGGAGAGAGGATCTGCCACCAGCTTTGGAACTCCACCCACGTTCACATCATTGTCATAGAAAAGAGAAATATCTTCTTTCTCTTTCCCTTCAATCAAAACACCATCTACTTTCTCTTTCCCCTTAGACAAAGAAGTTGCCACCTGTCGCCCTAAGGGGCTGTCTACGTCATGATGGGAGAGAGGAGCCTTATCTAATAAAGAATTACATTTTTGAGTGTCCTTTCCTTTATTTGAAAGGATAGTCGTAGATTGTTGACCAAGTTGAAGCTTGGGAGCTAGAGCCTCACTTTTCCCCAAGCTGACCACATCACACCCAGTTGCCAAAAAGGAGCTGTCACCTCTCCCTTTTGATATGTTTGGCAGCTGCTTTTTCTCTTCTCCAAGCAAGATGATTTGAGACAAGCTTGATTTGTCTTCTATCAAAGGACACTCATCATTACCTTTGACAGAGAGGTAATGAGTATCATCTTCAACCTTTTGAGCTCTAGGCAAGCTGGTTGATCTCTGAGCTCCACCTCTAGCTGCTCCTCTTATGCTACTTCTCTTTAGACTTGAACGAAGTTGGTCTGAAAGAGTCAGCTCAAGTAAATTACTCTGATTGTGATCAGAAGAAATAAAATTGTCTCTAAGCTTTGAATGATCAGAAATAATCTCTTTTGCAACTAATAAACTCGAAGCTTCCTTGGACTGAGCTTCTAACTTCCCAGGCTCAACAAAACCACTCTCTGGTCCAAATTTCTTCGTATTAGAACCTTGCTTAAGAGCATTAAAACCAATAACATGGGTTTTAGCTTCCCTAGCTCCCTTTGTAACCATATCATTCAAAACAGCATGGCCATTGAAAGACACTCCAAGCTTAGCTTGCCCACTAGCTGAATCTTTCTTACCACCACCTGAAACTTGCTTACCAACATCTGCAACATGCTTAATGTACTCGTCATTAACCATTGTTAGAGGTCCTGGCCTCCCCTAAGGGAGGGAGAGGCTAAAACAAAAACCAGAATTCTAGAGAGAGGGGAGTGAAAAAGACCAAATGGGACATGCTTAGGCCCAAACGAGATGAACTTAGCTAAACTTGGATCTTTTAGGCAAGACATCTTACTCGAAATGACTTTTGACACACAATGCACATTTGGGGATAAGAATTTGGAGTGTTTTGGTAGTTTTAGGTAACTAAATTTCCATACAAAGTCAAATAGATCTATCCAAGTTTAGCCAAGTTTGTCAAGTTTGGCCAAACTTGACAAACTTGGCTAAACTTGGATCTTTTGGGCATGCCATATACTCAAACAGAGTTTTTACACCCAATACACGTTTGGGATACGAATTTGGAGTGTTGTGGTCATTTTAGGTGCTACTAGTGCCATTCAGAGTAAAAAAGACTCTATGGGACGTGATTAGGCTCAAACTAGATGAACTTGGCTAGGCTTGATCTTTTTGGCATGGCATGTACTCTAACTAACTTTTGACACCAAACACATGTTTAGGATAAGAATTTGGAGTGTTGTGATCATTTTAGGTGCTTCTAGTGCCATACGAAATTAAAAAGATCCAATGAAACGTGTTGAGGCCCAAACTAGATGAACTTGGCTAAACTTGGATCTTTTGGACATGGCATGTATCAAACTAACTTTTGACATCCAATACACATTTGAGATTAGAATTTGGAGTGTTGTGTTCATTTTAGGTGCTTCTAGTGCCATTCGGAGTCAAAAACGACCCAATGTGACTTGTTTAGGTCACAACAAGATGAACTTGGCTAAACTTGGATCTTTTGGAATGGTCTCTTCATTCTCCCTAAAAAAGTGGTGAAGACATTTCAATGCTTGGTAAGAAATTTTTTATGGAATGGCCAAGATACTAAAGCTTCTGGGACCAAGGTAGCTTGGGCAGACCTATGTTTTGACAAGGTACAAGGTGGGTTGGGCCTTAGGGATTTGGTTCTAGCTAATGAAGTTGCTATAGCCGTACTTATGGTTCTTGCTACTCCCTTCTAAAAGATCACTTTGGAAGGATTGATGTCAAACATACCTAATCAGAAAGAGTTCGATTTTCTTGGTTTCCCTTCCTTCTAACCCATCTTGGGTTTGGAGAAAGCTTCTCAAGTTCAAGAGCAAGTTTCTGCCCTTTTCTCTATAACTATTGGAGATGGTACTACTGTGAAGCTTTTTACAGATAATTGGCATCCTCTAGGTGTCCTTTGGGCCAGATTTAGGCAAAGACTTTTGTCAGGAACTTCTTGGACTATGGACTCTATGGTGAGTGTTGTCATTCAAGACAATCAATGGCATTGGCCAACTTCAAACACCTTTGAGTTTCTTGAGATTAGAAGTGTTCCAATTCCTCCTCCCCAAGCTCAATGACAAGATGTTTGGAAATGGAGTTCAAGTCAGAATGGAGATTTCTCCCTAAGTCTTACCTATAAGGCATTGTCCCCTACAAGATAACCGGCTAAGTGGGCAAAGGTGATATGGTTCTCTAAACACATCCCAAGGTGCAGCTTTATCTCTTGGTTGGCTTTGAGAAACAAACTTTCCACTAGAGATATGGTTGCACAATGGGACCAAACACCAAGGTTTTGTTCTGATTTTGTGTGTTGTGTTGGCTACCAGGAGACACATGAGCATCTTTTTGTAAATTGTTGTTATTCAGCAAGAGTATGGGCCACACCTGTGAACAAATGTGATCTACACTGCCAGGTTAGGGATTGGGATCAGTTTGTAGATTGGATGATAGCTAATGCAAAAGGGAAGTCACTCAGAGGAGTCCTAGTTAAGCTAGCTTTTACTTCCTTCATCTATTAGATATGGAGAGAAAGAAATGCAAGGATTTTTTAAGGCAAAATCAGAGATTCCAAGATCCTAACTGAAGTTATTTCACAATTAGTCAGATTAAGGCTTTGGGATTCGAAGTGTTTTGGCACTAATGATACTAATCTACGTTTAGTGGATAGATGGGGTCTTAACCCAAGCATTTTGTAAACCTTTGCTGTCTTATGAAGCATTGATATCTAATTTCAGTACTTTATATATTACCAGTTTAATTTGCGTGCAGATCTTAAGCCTCTAATCAGGCTCTAATTTTGTATTTCCTGGGGTATGCCCCTTGTACATGTGTAAGTATCTTTTGGTTTATACAATTTGTTTACAAAAAAAACAATACCAAGCTCCTTACACCTCCAATGATAGCCAAAGTCAGCTTTATGAGAAGCATGCTTGAGAATACCAGATAAAACCTCCATAACCAACACAAACAGATAGGGAGAGATAGGATCACCCTTTTTAAGCCCTTTAGTATGTGAGAAGTAGGCAGTCAACTCACCATTGACCACAATAGAGAAAGAATGAGAGGAGATACACTCCATCACACAGTTAGAGAAATGATCAGGAAAACCCAAGCAGTCAAAGATTCGCCCGATACTCTCCCAATTCAAGCTATCATAAGCCTCTTTTATATCAACCTTGAAAGCACATCTAGGGCTATTAGAAGGCCAATGGTAACCTCTAACCAACTTTTGAGATAAGAGGATGTTGTCAGCAATTCTCCTCCCTGGCACAAAAGCAGTCTGGTTGCTACTATTAAGGTCAGGGAGCACTCTCTTAAGTCTATCAGCAAGCATTTTAGAGATGGATTTATAAACAACATTACAACTAGAGATAGGCCTAAAGTCACCAACCTTAGAAGGATTGGGGACCTTAGGAATAAGAGCAATGACAATAGAGTTAACTTGTTTCAATAAAGATTGGGAGCTAAAAAACTCCAAAACAGCCTTAGTAACATCTTTGCCCACAATATGCCAACATCTTTTGAAGAAACCAGCAGAGAAGCCATCTGGACCAGGGGCTTTACTACTCCCCAAACTAAACATAGTTGTGTGAACGTCTTCCTCTGTATAGGGGTGGTTGAGG
Organism: Datisca glomerata; assembly: GCA_003255025.1. NCBI lineage: Eukaryota > Viridiplantae > Streptophyta > Magnoliopsida > Cucurbitales > Datiscaceae > Datisca > Datisca glomerata. The sequence goes on from QANY01012771.1 coordinate 44,715, forward strand.
ATAGCTAAGTGAGCTTGAGAGAGCTTAATTAGGGAGAATCTAAGAGAGAACACTCCAATCCACCTCCTGATCAATGTGAGATGTCCAAAGAAGATTCCCATAATAAGAAAAAATTTGATCTTTGATAGCCTGGTCATCAGTAATAAGGTCACCCTCCTCATTAACCAACTGATTAATTCTGGATCTGACTCTATTCTTCTTTAGTTTCTGAAAAAAGAAAGAGGAATTCTGATCACCCAAGGCAAGCCAATCAACTCTGCTTTTTTGCCTCAGAAAATCTTCTTCTGCATTCCTGAGCTTAGTGAAATCAGCAAATCTAATTTTCTCCTCCTCTTGAAGAGAGACGACACTAAGAGAGGCAATAAGGTCAGCTTGCACTTTAGAGAGGGCTTCTATAGCCATTAGAGCCCTTTTAGAAATATCTGAGCAAAAAGAGGCATTAAAATTCTTAAGAGCAAATTTAACAAATTTAAGCTTCTTATAGAGACAAAACATGGTTGTCCCAAACACATCAGTCTCCCAAACATCTTTAAGAGCAGCCCAGAAGCCTTCAAAATCCATCCCAAAATCAAAGAACTTAAAAGAAGGCTTAGGTCTATCTGAGTTAGCCCTAAGCTGAATAATAATAGGAGAGTGATCAGAGATACCCGGGGTGTGAAAATGGCAAGAATTAGCAGGAAACAACGTAGCCCAATCACCGTTAACCAGGGCTCTATCGAGCTTGCGCATCTTGCTACCCTCACCAACTTGACCATTCCACCAGGTGAGTTGACAACCACTATAAGGGAGGTCGAGAACCTCAAAATGATCAAGACAAGAAGCAAAATCAATTGAGCTATCATTCCACTTGAAATCACCACCACAATGCTCAATAGGCTTCAAAATAGCATTAAAGTCACCAGGAATTAGCCAAGGCTTCCCCTGACTTACAGTCTTATGGGAGCCAAGCTTTTCCCACAAAGGCTTCCTGGAGATAGCATCATTAGCTGCATACACCACAGACACAAAGAAGTCTGTCATTTCGTGAAGCTGGTTAGTGTTTGGGTGCCTCCAGCTTGTGTGTTAGCTGGATCTTTTTTTTGTTTCTTTTTCCTGGGGTATGCCCCTCGTATATTTGTATGTTTCTTCTTCGGTTTTTACAATTTTTTAATTTACCGAAAAGAAAAAAAAAAGAGAATGGTTAGCAAAGGTGGCCCAATTGGGAAAAACAGATCTAGAAAGTCCAGCAAAATTATTCCATTTGATCTTTTGTCTCAACTAAAGCACAAAAAGATAATTTAAAGTCTTTACAAAGTTTCCATTCAGCTTACTTTAGAAGGCCATTAAGCCCTCTTATATTCCAAGAAGCTAAATTAATCATAAAAAGGGGGATAGAGAGTCACCATTCTCAGGGAGAGCCTGAGTAACTTGATCAGCCAATAAAAAAGAGCCTTCCGCCTTTTGCTTCTTTTTCAACCTCTTCAAAGCTGATTTAGAGAGCTTGGGAGAAGGACCATGTTCGATAGTGACATTGACAATTCAGTGGCAACATTTTGCACATCTCTTTGGAAGACACTCATACTCCACCTCCACCACCACTGGAACCCATCCGTCAAGGCCAAGGTCAATGGTGAAAAACTTAATCAAATCAGAGGAGGCTGAAATTTTCACACAAACTCTAGCATAATCATGTCTATAACTAGAGGCAGTAGCATTGTCAGAGTGAGAAGGGATACCCACAGTACTAGCAATGTGACTTAGAGCTTCTTCAGTCCATAATTCAATTGAAACATTCCACAATTTAACCCAAATTGGAAGGGTTGAAAGTTTCTCCTTTGAGAATTTAACATTTGGCTGCCACTCTTGAAGCACAATAGGCCTACCTAAGAGGTGCCAAGGTCCATCTTCTAAGACTGAGTTTCCCACAAAGGCTTCCTGGAAATAGAAAAGGCCTCTGGCAGAGGAGACCTCGTGAATTCCTCTTTTAGCCCAAAGTTGCAAAGCAATTTTCTTAACTAAGTGTAATGGAGCTGCCCTTCCAACAAAGTAGCCAACAAGGCAACCTTCCCACCTAGAAAATTCTCTTTAGTAATATAATCAGGAGGCTTAACTGTGACATTACCATTTTCCGTAAAGCAAGAGCTCACATAACCTAAGCTTAGCTTCTTTTCAGTTTACCTTTAACCTTGTCAGCCCATGAACCAGCCGGTTTCTCATGAGCAACACTCTTATTAGCTAAAAGGTCTTGATAAACTCTATTCTTAGGCAACTTTTTAGAAGAAGAAGTTGGGGAAGGAGGAGAAGAGCTCACCTTCTGTTTCCCATTAGAATTTGGTTTAGGAGAGAGAGTGGTTTCTCCAATCTCAAACCCACGACCATGGCAGCCGCTGACCTCTTTGGTAGAAGTCAAATCCACCTTGTCACTCACAATCAATGCTGAGGTTGAGCTAAGGGAGGAGAGAGAATCTGCCACCAGCTTTGGAACTCCACCTACGTTCACATCATTGTCATGGGAAAGAGAAATATCTTCTTTCTCTTTCCCTTCTATCAAAACACCATCTACTTTCTCTTTCCCCTTAGACAAAGAAGCTGCCACCTGTCGTCCTAAGGGGCTGTCCACGTCATGATGGGAGAGAGGAGCCTTATCTAATAAAGAATTACCTTTTTGAGTGTCCTTTCCTTTATTAGAAAGGATAGTCGTAGATTCTTGACCAAGTTGAAGCTTGGGAGCTGGAGCCTCACTCTTCCCCAAGCTGACCACATCCCACCCACTTTCCAGAAAGGAGCTGTCACCTCTCCCTTTTGATATGCTTGGCAGCTGCTTTTCCTCTTCTCCAAGCAAGATGATTTGAGACAAGCTTGATTTGTCTTCTACCAAAGGACACTCATTATTACCTTTGACAGAGAGGTAATGAGTATCATCTTCAACCTTTGGAGCTCTAGGCAAGCTGGTTGAACTTCGAGCACCACCTCTAGCTCCTCCTCTTATGCTACTTCTCTTAAGACTTGAACGAAGTTGGTCTGAAAGAGTCAGCTCAAGTAATTTGCTCCGATTATGATCAGAAGAAATAAAATGATCTCTAAGCTTTGAATGATCAGAAATAATCTCTTTTGCAACTAATAAACTCGAAGCTTCCTTGGACTGAGCTTCTAACTTCCCTAGCTCCCCTCTCTCTAGAATTCTGGTTTTAGCTTTTGCCGCTCCCTCCCTTAGGGGACGCCATGACCTTTAACAATGGTTAATGATGAGTACATTAAGCACGCTGCAGATGTTGGTAAACAAGTTTCAGGTGGTGTTAAGAAAGATTCAGCTAGTGGTCAAGCTAAGCTTGGAGTGTGTTTCAACGGCCATGTTGTTTTGAATGATATGGTTACTAAGGGAGCTAGGGAAGCTAACGCTCATGTTATTGGTTTTAATGATGACACCACTCCAATATCCTAAACGGGTATTAGGTGTTAAAAGTCAGTTCGTGTACATGCCATGCCCAAAAGGTAAAAGTTTTGCCAAGTTCATCTAGTTTGGGCCTAAACACGTCTCATTTGGTCTTTTTCACTCCGTATGGTACTAGAAGCACCTAAAACGGCAACAAGACTCCAAATTCTTTTCACAAATGTGTATTGGGTGTGAAAAGTCAGTCCAAGTACATGCCATGCCCAAAAGATCCAAGTTTAGCAAAGTTCATCAAGTTTTGGTCTAAACATGTCCCATTGGGCCTTTTTGACTCTACATGGTACTAGAAGCGGCTAAAACCTCCACAACACTCTAAATTCATATCCCTAGACATTTATTGATTGTCAAAAGTCAAGTCGACTACATGTCATGCCCAAAAGATCTATTTGTAGCTAAGTTCATCTAGTTTGGGCCTAAACACGTCCTATTGGGTCTTTTTGACTCCGTAAGGTACTAGAAGCATGTTAAATGACAAAAACACTCCAAAATATTATCCCAATTGTTTATTGGGTGCAAAACTCAGTTCAAGTACATGCCATGCCAAAAGATCCAAATTTTAGCCAAGTTCATCTAGTTTGAGCCTAAACACGTGCCGTTAGGTATTTTTGACTCTGTATGGCACTAGAAGCACCTAAAATAACCACAACACTCCAAATTCCTATCCCAAACATGTATTGGGTGTCAAAATTCAGTTCGAGTACTTGCCATGCCCAAAAGATCCATCATGAGTGCGTTGATATCATCATTAAAAACTACAGGTGCTTTGCCACTGCCTCTTCATTTGCTAATACCAACTCCTTAAGTCCCAAACCTCCTTGGCACCTGTGTTTTTACTCTCTTCCCCATTCCACAAGTAGTTTCTGAGAGTGTCTTGAACTTTCTTTACCACTTTCTTTGGCAGGATGAAGAGTCGGGGCCTGATTCTCTCTATAATCATGTCAACTAGTGTGTCACAATCACTCTTGCATAAATGTGAGGTGATCAAGGGCATTCTGAAAATATCTCATTGGCAATTGTCCTAGAGGGAAGCCCAATATAGACAGAATATCAACTATGTGTTCCTCTTGGACTCCTAAAAGGAAGATTTGGCTCTTTAGCTTGTTGGGTTGAAGACCTGAAATGCATTGAAAGAACTCTAAGGTGTTTTAATGGTTTGTACCGACTCCTTAGTCCCTTTGCAGAGTATAAGCAAATCATCAGCAAAGAAAAAGTTTACAATTTTTAGCTATTCACACCTCCATGGTACTGAAACTCAGCATGTAAGGCTGCAAATTGTAGAAAGACAATAAGGACCTCCATGATAATCACATATAAGTAGGGAGAGATGGGGAGAGATGGGGATCCCCTTGCTTCAAAAAGAACCAAATATATGGTTTAGATGCCACACTCAAGAACAAGAAGGAAAAGTGAGTGATAAGTCTATGTTTTAGACGCCACAAGAATATTCTTGATGAGTCTGAAAAGCTCTAAGAAGAACCAAAGAGAAAACTCTCACAAAGAAATTATATTGATGAAAGTTGTGTTTAATACACTGTGAACCATGCTTAAATAGAAAACCTAGAAGCCTAAAAGGTCCTAAAGTGTTTAAATAACCTAAACTAAATTTAAAAGATAAAGAAATATTAATTGCAATAAATACGAAACTTATAATCCACTCAAAAGACTCCTATTGGCTGTCCACTTCTAGGTTAGGATTGCCAAGGTGTCATGCTCTAATAGACTATTATTTAATATCCTCATCTAGGTTAGGATTTTCAAGTTGTCTTGATTCCTTGTCATCATTTAAAATGCCATATTGAACGCCACATCATACTCCATGTGCAATGCCATGTAGGATGCCACGTCATCTCCATACAAGCTGTGATGTTGGACGCCACGTCATGCTCTATGCCGGCTGCCATTTGAGTGCCATGTCATGATCCATGTAGGATGCCATGTTGGATACCACGACATGCTCCATGTGGACTGCCATGTTGGACGCCACGACATGCTCCATGTGGACTGCCAAGTTGGACGCCACGACTTGCTCCAAGTCGGCTGCCATGTTGGACGGCACGACATGCTCCATGTAGGCTTTTATACTCCATGTCATGCTCCTCCTCATACTCCCATTGAGTGTTTCATCATCCTCTTTTCTCTAGCTCTTATGATTTGGCCTCTCGGTACTTGAAATAGATCCATCATTTGAGGTTATGCAACCGGATCCTCATCATTCCCTCCAGCTTGAGAAGGATTTATCTTCAAATCATTACCTACATCAAATGGGAACAAGGTAGTTACATTAAATTTAGTATTCACATTGTACTCACCGGAAATAACAAGCTTGTAGTCATTGTCATTGAGTCTTGCAAGGACATGGAATGATCCATCTCCTTTAGTCAACGATTTTGTTTTCCTTTGTGTAGGAAACCTTTCATCATATTGCTTATTCTTGCTTTCAATGTTAGTTCGGACATTGGTGTATAAAACCTTCACTAGATCTTTCTATTTCTTACCATCAAGATTAACATGCTCATTAGTAGATAAATGTAAAATATGCATAGGAGTTGAAGGATTAAATCCATAAACATTCTCAAAAAGAAGTAGAATGAAGAAACCTATTATATGCAAACTTAAAATGTCGTAAACACTTCTCCCATTGCCTTAAATTCTTTTGAAGGATAGCTACCATATATTTTCCCATGAATGCACACAATACATGATTTATCAACCTCATGAATGTACTAGGTGAACTAGTTAAACCATATATCATTAGTAACCAGTCATGCAATCCATGTTTACTTTGAAGTGTTTTTTCCATTCATATCCCTCTTTCATGCTAAGTTGAGGATATCCACTTTTAAGATCAATTTTAATAAACAAACAAGAACCATGCAATTCATCAAGAAAACCAACTAATCTAGGAATGAAGATGGTGATACTTTACAGTGATGTTATTTATGGCTCGGCGATCAATGCACATCGTTCATGTCCATTCCTTGTTAGTCACGAGAAATACGAGAATCGCACTAGGGCTCATGCTTCCATGGGCATACCCCTTTTCCACGAGCTTGCTCGCTTGTCTTTCCAACTCCTTTGTCTCATCTGGATATCTTCTATGTGCTCCATGAAGCTCCCCATTTATCCTAATAGTGTAATAAGAAAGGTAGATGCACTGCAATCTCCTAGAGATGAATGGATCTGGAAAATGTAGGCATTGTAGAGCTTTACCAATTAAAACCCAATTCACAGTGTCATATGCTTTTTTAAATCCACTTCTAAAGATCTGTGATAGCTCCTTAGAAGTTCTTGTGAGAGGAAGATATTGTCAACTACCATTCTATCTAGAATGAAAACACTTTGATTCTGAGTTATGAGACTAAGGAGAAAAATCTTCATTCTTCCAGTGAGGATCTCGGTAATGCATTTGTATTTGACATTACAATATGAAATGGGTCTAAAATCACCAGCAGGGGTGGGGTTTGGCACCTTAGGAATGAGGGAGATTGTTGTAGAATGGATTTCTTCATGAGGCTCCCTGTCTAAAAGAACTCCAAAATAGCTTGAGTCACATCACACCCTACTATATGCCAAACTTTTTTTAAGAAGCTAGCTGGAAACCCATCAGGTCCTAGGGCTTTGTCACTTCCCTTGCTAAAAATATCACTTTTGACCTCCTTAACAATGATAGGTGATATCAAAATGTTACCTTGTGAGACATCCAGTTTGTTTGGGAGAGCCCGTTCCAATATGTTCCGATCTATATCTGGGGGTGGGTTAGGGGTTCCCAAAAGATCAACATAGTATTTGTATGTGGTCCTTAACTTCCTTAAGCAACCTGGGGATACCGAAGCTGTAAAATTTGACTAACGCCTAAGGCTATATGAATATCTGCCGGCTTAGCCTTACAAAATGAGGATTTCAGTATCTTATCAAGGAACATTATAAACAAGTTTCTCTTTATAAGAAGATATTTTATTCACCTGATAAGGTGTTTGTTGTTCTGATTCTAACATTTGTTGTAATTGAAAGGGGGGAGGAGATATAAGCTCCATCTGAGGAGAAGGCTAAAGATTTCGATGATCCCTCTGCTTGAGTTGGATACCCTTTTATAGGCAAAGCGAAGCCTCTAGATTCGGACTTCAAATTGGTCTCATTTCTCTTTAATGAATAGTATCTCAAAGTGGGTGGCACAGTTACTCCAATAAGTGACACAGTAACTCCAATAAGTAGCACACTAACTTCAATAAGTGAGTGGGTGACATAGTACCTGTACGCCTGTCCATCATAATGGTGTCTTTGCTCAGCATTGTCATCGGCAAGCATGATTGTCATGGACTATTAATCCTCATAAGGATCTTGTGAATCTTGCATCGAATCTGATTGTCGACTGACCATATCAGTGTCATCTGAGTCAGATTCCTGTAATATTTCTTTTAACTGTACCTTGAGATCTGACTTTGATGAAGATGCTAATAATTCGCTCAATAATGCAGCCACATCCTTCTTAGGACTGATACCACTAGAGAAGTGTACTAGAGAGAGTGTATAATAGTGGTATCAGAGCCATTGACTAAAGTAAATTCATATTTACTAGATAAGGATATATGGATCTGCTTATAAGTGCTATCGTGAAACCCCAAGTCGCGTAGCCTGGATATTCCTGTTGAAGCCAGATAATAGGCGTGTTAGGAATTTGGCGTAAGTCGTTGACAGTGATCGATAGACCTTATGAACAGGTTAAGTAGAGCCCTATCATAGATACCAAATTACTGAGAGAAGTAGTAGAAGTAATGCTAATAAAGAAATTATGATTTCTGAAAATATTGAAAATTCTCTACAAAACTGGAAACTTCCCAGTTCTACATCTGTTTATAAGTAAAAAGGCACTTTTGATTTTGCTTCTGATTATATTGTTAAAATAGTTGAAGAAGCTATACCTTTAACTGAAGGTTATAATTCATTTAATTTGTTATCACGTAACTTGATTGATAAACATAAAGAAAAATATAAATTTTTACACGTTGGATTAATTCAAGTTGGTTTAAAACCCGCAACAAGACTAGGACTTAATACGTCTGCAGTAATTTATGTTCGTGATAAACGACTTAATAAATTTCATGATTCCTTATTAGGTATAATTGAATCAAGTCTCTGTGATGGACCTATATATTTTTCGTGTTTTCCGAATTTCACATTGTCCCTCACAGATCCCACTCTAATGCATGCATTATGTCTTGATATTAAATCTGATGGTTTTAACATGATGGAAGGTGCAGAAAATATAATCCTTATTTACAGGATTCAATATAAAGTGATGAACACTGTTGTTCCTAGTATAAAGGAAATTCCTTTACAACATCGAGGTTCTACAACTTTGTTTATTACGAATTTATCTAAAAGCAATTTGAAAGTACCCCAGATAATCACTTGGGATCAGGTTCATTTACCTGAGAAATGGGTCCTTGAGAAAGCCTCTGAACCTGTTAAATAGGAAAGCAGAGAGTTAGAAGAAATTATTGAACACCCTGATGGGGATGTTGAAATAAAATTCTCTAATCAGCGGATTGTTCATCTGAACTTAGGACGTAATTCTATGTCCTCTATTCCCCTTTCTCAGTTCGAAAAAGATACCTTAGTAGGTACAAAATTCACATCTGATGGTGTAAATCAACCAGAGTATAAGGTTGAATTACCACCTTCCATTTCTGGTACTTCCAGATCTCAGCCTAATAGGCAATCACCAACTCCATCTGATATGGGGTATGATGATAGAAGTGTTTATGGTATTAATGCTCTCCAGAGAACGACCTTGAATTTCCTATTCAAGGGTTAGCAAAAGAATTATTTTATTCGTCTGCTAATGACATTAAAAGAAAATGGTTCTATTCTAAAAAGAATAAAGAAGGACAGAAAAATGGTTTTCAATGTATAAATATTTTATTAAAGGAACTAGTGAAATTAGTGATTTCTTTGATTTTATGATATAATTTTACCAGAGTGAAAACCGTCCTTTCCCCAATTTTAAAGATCCAAAATGTATTTCTACTATTGAATCTACATATCAAATTTTGTTAAAAAAAGAGGAACTATTATTCGTAGTATTCATCCTCCTACAGTTAATTTAACTGTTCAAATAGACAAAGATGAGGTTCTTGCTACCCCTTTTAGAAAAAAGTAGTAACATAGAGGCTGTTGTGGAACAAAATAATTTTACAAATCTTTCTCTTCAAACGATTGGTAACCAATTAACTCGTATTGAACAAAAAGTAGTCGCTAATTTTGAGCCACCTACAACTTCAAAACCCCCTCCGATTGAACAAAAGGTTTTATTTTAACTTATATCTACGGAGAAAACTGAGTTTAAATTACAAACGCAAGAGTCATCCGAAATGGTGGATGAAATTGTTAAAAGATTAAAAACTCTTGGTTTGAAAGAAAAGGATGTTGCTCCTTTAGGTAAAGAATCTCAAAAGGATTCTGAATCAGAAGTTGAGCATAATTCTGACCCTGAAAACCAGGTTAATCAATTACAACAAATGTGAGAATCAGAACAACAAACACCTTATCAGGTGAATAAAATATCTTCTTATAAAAAGAAACTTGTTTATAATGTTCCAGCCAAACCGTATTACCATCGGCCTACTCCTGTTGATCTTCAACTGGAACAACATGACAATTACATTACTGTCGAATTTGATGGTCGATCCATTAATGAATGGAATATTGATGGTATGTCTAAATATCAAATACAAACAGTCATACATTATATGACTATGTATGCGACTGCTTGTAAAGCAAATAGTAATTTAGACCAAAATATTGTAAAAGCCATAATTCAAAGCTTTACTGGACAGCTGAAAGGTTGGTGGGATTTTTATCTCCCTGAAGAAGCAAAAACTCATATTCTTCAGGCAGTAAAAATAGAAATGGTTAATAACCAACCAGTCAATACAACTTTTTTTTCGGTAAATTATAAAATTGTATAAACCGAAGAAGAAACATAAAAATATACAAGGGGCATACCCCATGCAAAAGAAACAAAAAAAGGAACCAGCCAACACACAAGCTGGAAGCACCCAAACACTAACAGAAGATTACAAGAGATAACAACTTAAAGAAATAGAAGAACCAAGCTTAATTGTCAAAAATAGAGGCATTCAATCCCCAGGCAAGATGAATGGTTTTGTTATCTTCAGTCACAGAAAATCCTTTAAGACTAAAAAATCTACCTTTAATGGCATTTCTAATGCAAGCCAAGACCACTTTCTTGTCCCTCATTTTGCCCTCAAAGACTCGATTATTTCTCTCTCTCCAGATATGGTAGACAAACGAGCTGAACATAAGCTTCAACATAAGGCCCAAGAAGTAGCCTTTCTTAACTTTCACAAGGAGCTAGGAGATAAGTTGATTCCAGTTCCTAGGAGAAGACACCAAGCCACACAAACCAACCAAATTCTGCTAAATAAAGCTAGAATAAGGGCAAGAAACAAACAAGTGTTCAGAAGATTTTGAAACAGGATCTGAGCAATCAGATACCCAACCAGACAATTCTGTTCTGATTGTGATGGAAACTGTGATTATTATGAAAACCTTATGTAAGGCAAATGGATTATTTGTTCTGACCAAAGAGGAAAATTTTATCCTTGATATCATTGATAAAATTACAGATCCAACAGAAAAAAGGAATCTACTCCAACAATATTTGGAACATTATTCAACAGAAAGAACACCTCAAATAGGTATTCATTTTAAAGAACCAGAAGCTTATAACTTGAAAGAAATTCTTAACAGAGTCAAGCACTCTGAAGACAAACTGGAAGATACATGCATCAATGAATTAATGCATGAGGTAAAAGAATTAAAAACAGAACTCCATACTCTTAAATCAAGAGTTACAGTGTTAGAATTAAAAGGAATACAAAAGTCATGTGATCAATCTGATCATAAGGAAGACTTGGAACCTAGTCCAAGTACTGTAAAAGAAAATGATGAATTAAATTCATTAACATATATTAATATGATTGATAGAGTTATCACTCATAAGTGGCATATCGAAGTCACCATTATTGTCTGGAAAGAATTCTCTTTCTCAGCTATAGTTATGGTTGACTCTGGTGCTGACTTAAACTGTATCAATGAAGGACTTGTACCTTCTCGATATTTCTCTAAAACAACAGAAATTCTGAATGTTTACAAAAAAAACAAAAATTCTGAATGCTGCTGATGGTAGAAAACTTGTAGTCAAATACAAGTTACAAATTTCTGCTGTCTGCAACAATGGAATCTGCCTGGAGATGCCATTTATAATGGTTAAGAATTTATCCCATGATATAATATTGGGAAATCATTTTTTACATATGCTTTATCCTATGAAAAGCATAAATGAAAATGGGATTACCAGTCTTGTTAATTCGCAAGATATAACTTTTCAATTTGTTTCACAACCTCGTTATCACGAGATTGATATTTTATAAAAACAAATTAAAAGGAAAAAAAATTTCTTAAATTCTCTAACAAAAGAAATAGCTTACAAGAAGATAGCTGAAAAAATTCAGCAACCATATACAAAAGAAAATTCAAGAATTACAAGACCATATTATTCAGACAATTTGTTCTGATCTTCCTAATGCATTTTGGGAATGAAAGAAACATATTGTTCATTTACCATATGAACCAGACTTTAAAGAAAGTCAAAATCCAACGAAGGCACGACTTATTTCTATGAGTCCAGAATATCTGGACATGTGTCAAAATGAAATACATGACTTATTACAAAAAGGATTAATTCAAAAATCCTATAGTCCTTGGAGTTGTCCAGCTTTTTATGTTAATAAAAATGCTGAGTTAGAACGAGGAGTTCCAAGGCTTGTTGTCAATTATAAGCCATTAAATAAAGCCCTGCGTTGATTCGATATCCGATACCCAACAATAGAGATTTATTAAATAGGCTTCATTCAGCCAAAGTTATGTCAAAATTTGATATGAAATCTGGCTTCTGGCAAATCCAGATTGCAGAAGAAGACAGATATAAAACAGCATTTACAGTCCCATTTGGTCACTATGAATGGACTGTAATGCCATTTGGGTTAGAAAATGCCCCATCTGAATTTCAAAATATAATGAATGACTTTTGTCCGTATACACATTTTTTTCTTGTCTACATTGATGACGTATTGATCTTTTCTGAAACAATTGATCAACATTTCAAACATCTAAAAGCATTTATTAATGCAGTCACAAAAGCTGGTCTTGTCGTGTCTGCCAGAAAAATAAAATTATTTCAGACAGAGACTCAATTTTTAGGGCATAATATCAAAGAAGGGACTATTATCCCAATTGGTAGATCTATCGCTTTTGCGGATAAATTTCCGGATGAAATTAAAGATAAAAATCAATTGCTTAGATTTTTAGGCAGTTTAAATTATATTGCTGACTTCTATACAAAACTTGCTTTTGATGCTAAACCTTTATTTGAAAGGTTGAAAAAGAACCCTCCAGAATGGACATCCGTCCATACTGAAGCTGTTCGTAAAATTAAAACAAAAATTAAGGAAATTCCTTGCTTAGCTTTACCCCATCCTGATGCTTTCAAAGTCGTTGAAACTGATGCATCAGAACTGGGTTACGGCGGCATCCTTAAACAAAGGATTAATAATCAAGAAATACTTGTTCGATTTACATCCGGGGTATGGAAAGGACCTCGTGTAAATTATTCAACTGTGAAGAAAGAAATTCTTTCTATTGTTTTATGTATTCAAAAATTTGAAAGTGATTTAATAAATCAAAAATTCTTATTACGTGTTGATTGCAAATCTGCAAAAGATATTCTTCAAAAAGATGTTAAAAATATAGCATCTAAACAAATATTTGCAAAATGGCAAGGCATATTGTCTGTATTTGATTTTGATATAGAGTTTATTAAAGGATCTGATAATTGTTTACCTGATTTTCTAACTCGTGAATTTTTACAGGGCTCGAACGTAGAAAACGTCCAAAGCCTCCACAAACAAAGGCAAGGCCAAAGCCTCTGACGGGTCTTATCAGATCCATCCAACCAGTTCTTACAAGACAGCTGTGGGTAAAACCCCAGAACAAATAAGAAAAGAAGCCTTAAAGGCTACGCCTAAAGAAAATAAGTTGCGTGCTAATGCATATGCTATTGCTGTTTCGTCTAATATGACAAATGAATTTATCTATCCATATATCCCTGCTGCTACTATATGCTCATCTTGCTGCTCCTGAAGCTGCTCAGTTTTACCTTCAGGAGTTTGCTTATCCATTCCTTTATCCCAAAGATTACAATTTTTATTATGCTATTCTTGAAGCCACTAATTCTGTGGAATTTGATTCTGTAAATCGAACAGGGGGGAATGGGTTTATTCAAAGGCCTTTATTAAAACCGTTCTTACTCCTGAACAATGGCCCGGCGATCTCTACCGGTACAAAGAACTTCTGAAATATCGGAAAGACCAAACAAAATTTTGGTTCAACTACTTTGATTATATCAAAGCCTAGGATGGTGCTTTCTGTTATGAGAATAGACAGTTGAAACATAGCTGGTTTTTTCAATTTCGAGACTTTGATCTCAGCTCTCTACCACATGGTTTCTAATGTGGTTCACTAATTGGGGATTTCATCCTATCACTCTTCCTGATAAAATCAGAACCATTTATGAAGATTTTGTCCACATAAATGTGTCGTTAAAAACCCCATAATTCAATTTGATGTACTTTATCAAGTACCATGGATTGTTAAATGGGATGTTACCATCTCCAAAGTACCTCTTCGTAAATTTGGAGAGATTGTAACCCATATCCCTTATTTGGGAAGAAGAATTTTAATCAAATGGTGGGATAAATTTGACTTCTTTGCTGAAGCCTCCGTGTTCTCTAAACAAGGGTTAATCAATCTGGAACCTCCACCACCTCCTCAGAGTCCTAAGAAGGATGTGGCTGCATTATTGAGGGAATTATTAGCATCTTCATCAAAGTCCGATCTCAAGGCACAGTTAAAAAAAATATTTCAGGAATCTGACTCAGATGACACTGATATGGTCAGTCAACAATCAGATTCCATGCAAGATTCCCAAGATCCTTATGAGGATTAATAGTCCACGACAATAATGCTTGCTGACGACAATGCTGAGCAAAGACACCATTATGATGGACAGGCGTACAGGTACTATGTCACCCACTCACTTATTGAAGTTACTGTGCTACTTATTGGAGTTACTGTGTCACTTATTGGAGTAACTGTGCCACCCACTTTGAGATATTATTCATTAAAGAGAAATGAAGACCAATTCGAAGTCCGAATCTAGAGGCTTCGCTTTGCCTATAAAAGGGTATCCAACTCAAGCAGAGGGAACATCGAAATCTTTAGCCTTCTCCTCAGATGGAGCTTATATCTCCTCCCCACTTTCCTTTCCTATAATAAAATATTAAAGAAGAGTGTGTAATAGTGTGCGAAAGTGTACTAGAGAGAGTGTATAATAGTGGTATCAGAGCCATTGACTAAAGGTTTGAACATTATTATTTGAATACAATGATACTAGTGTTGTTATATGTGCAATAATACTGTGTTACAAAAAGTGTAAACAATTTTCCTGAAGATAAGCTCGAGAGTCCATATGTAAGCTTCAAGGTGATACTCTAGTAGTAATGGCCAGTGGGATGCCGTCAGTAGGATCCAGATCACCTGTAAAACAGCATAGCCATTGCAAAACAAACACAAAGTAGCACCTAGGATGCTCAAGGTGAAATGCAGCAATGTAGCACTAAGGGGTTAGCACCAACATAGCATAGTGTGAAGTAACACCAAAAAACTGAAAATTCAAACAATTAAAGTAGTGAAGGGCAATTATAGCATAGAACCCTATCAATTACACGAAATTAGAAGGAAAGAAAATGATGCAATAAATAAATAATGTATGAGCATGATGGTCTTCTTTGAAGGTGAGATCCAAGCCTAGAGATCATATGGGTGAGCAGATAATCCCCATCACCTGTAAAATAACCATTGCCACTGCAAAACAAACACAAAGCAGCTCCTACGAAGTCTCAAAGTGGACTGTTGAATTTTAGCAATGGTGTGGAAAAGCCCAACTACACATGATAGTATGCATAACAAAAGGAAAACCAGAGTCATTGCAAAATAATACTTAGGAGCCCAAGACTGGAGCACTAGGTAAATGTAGCAATGTAGCTAAGTTGAGCGGAAGAGGGGAGTGAGGGGAGGGGTGGGGGCGGGAGGGGGCTTTATCTCAACCAAGTTACAGCACCAAACCTTCAGTCAAAGATAGTAGGTTAGAGCTCCTAAGCAACTATAAAGAGAGCCCCAAGTTATCTTCTCTAAAACCTTTCGCATAGTAAAATCTTCCTCTGACTGTTTTGTCACATTCAATGAAGAGGTGTGAGTGGGATTCAGCATGACCCACACAAAACACACAATCTAGCATACTACCAGCTGGAGGGTGGTTCCAAACAATAACTTTATCCCGAGTAGCTAGTTTGTGAAGGATAGCAAGCCAAGCGATGAAACTACATCGTGGGATACTATATTTGAACCATAGTAGTCTTGACCATCTTATATTTTCCTTTTGGGTGGCCAGAATCTTATAGGTGTGAGAGGAGGAAAAGGATCCATGCGGGCTAGGAGCCCAAATCCAAGAGTCAGGTCTAGTTACTTGAGGTAATGGGAGCTAGATATTCCTGAGTTCTAGAAGCTCCACTGTATTGGTTGTAGGCCAGTGCCATTGTCCATTAAAAATAATATCAATTACTTTGGATTCGAGTTTCCATGCACTACCTAACAAAATTCTCTGTCCAAATTTGGGTAACAAAGGACCTAATGGGTGCCAAGGGCTAGTTATGATATTGATGTCCCTACCATTTTACCTATGAAGGCTTTGCAAAAGGGCAGGAATTTACTCTGAAGCTTGAGAATCTTTCTCCAAACCCGAGATGTGTTTGAAGGGATATTGGAGTTATGAATATGGAGCTTTTCCTTATAAGATAGATTTGGCACCAATTTTTCCATAACGAGATCATCGATATCACAATCAGAAATCATAAGTGCTTTTCCATTGCCACCTCATTTGCTAATACCAGCTCCTTAAGTCCCAGACCTCCTTGGGCCTTATCACAACAAATATCAACCCATGCCACCTTGGCACCAGTATGCTTACTCTCTTCCCCATTCCACAAGTAATTGCTGAGAGTTTCTTGGACCTTCTTTACCACTTTCTTTGGTATAATGAAGAGCCCTACCCAAAATTGAAACATTTCCATCAACACTGCTTTAATGAGTTGTAATTCCCTGTAGAGCTAAGAAATTTGGAGTCCCAAGATCTTATTCTCTCTGCAATCCTAACAACTAGAGTGTCACAGTCACTTTTTCCTAATTTTGAGGTGATCAAAGGCATTGCGAAATATCTCATTGGGAATTTGATGCAAATCTAGGAGCTGAAAATGGTCGTGGGGCTGAGCATACACGCGGGAATATAGCGGAACTTGCACAAGATCCTTTATCACTACCTGCTGGTCCAATTACAAGACTTAGAGCCCAAAATTTTAAGAAAGCACTTATTGGGCTGATTCAAGAGAATTGGAATGTGAAGCCCAATGTGGGTCTAAATGAAAATCAAGGCTTTATCCGTGTCATCAAGGCCATTTAAGAGTCTAATTAGCATACAAAAGCAATTGAAAAGGATAATGAACCTACAAAAACAAGTTCATCAAGATAAGGCCATGAAAGGGCATGAATTGGACTATTTTCAAGGCTATTAAATAGGGGGATGAATCTAGCTTGGATTGTTTATGCTTAAATACATTGTTAATAGTCAATTAGTGATATTTACTTATTATTAGTAGTAAAAAAAGGTCTAAAAACCTGGTAACTTATTTACTTTAATGTTGGTGTTGTTTCAAAGCTAAAATTAATGCTTTTCCTATTTTTGGAGGGTTGTTCAAAGTATAAAACATGGTACCCACGAAATTTGTAATCCTGTTATGAATATTGAAAACAAGTTTATGTTATTGTGAGGTGTGTCCTCTTTGAAAGAACTCTTTGAACTTATCAAGTTAGTCTTGTGGCGTTCAAATAACCAAACTTATCACCTTGATTCTTGAGTGATCCTTAAGTTTCTTGGTGTTGCGTTTCTATCCTTCGTAGTCTTAGTTCTTATCTTGCTAGATAACAGGTTAAGACTCAACAATCTTGTCTTTCACGTTCTTGGGATTCTTGAACCATCATTGTTATCAGGTTTCATCGCAAATCGTTGGTGGGATTCATATCATTTGGTGCCCTCTTTGTTCTTGAAAGAACTCTTTGAACTTATCAAGTTAGTCTTGTGGCGTTCAAACAACCGAACTTATCACCTTGATTCTTGAGTGATCCTTATGTTTCTTGGTGTGGCGTTTCTATCCTTCGTAGTCTTAGTTCTTATCTTGCTAGATAACAGGGTAAGGCTCAACAATCTCCACTTTCACATTCTTGGGGTTCTTGAACCATCATTATTCTCGGGTTTCATCGTAAATCGTCGGTGGGGTTCATATCATTTGGTATCAAAGCTTTGGTTCTAAGGCAGTTTGACTATCCTTTATCTTTATTTTTTTTTTCTGATTTCTTTCTCAATCGAGAAAAAAAAAAGGAGGGAAAAATAGAAAAATAGAAGAAGATGAGAAGTCTACAAAAAACAAAAGCAATAAGAATTTTTTTGTTCCAATCCTGTTTCTCATTTTCTCAACTCTTTTGACCCAAAAATAATCCAAAAAAAAAAAGAGAGTTATCAAAATCCGTTGTGGACTTGTGTGAATTTTGGGTAAATATTGAAACATAAAAATCGTGTATTCCATTACTTTTCTATCGCAATCAAATTTTGACCATTTGTGAGTTTTCTCATTTTGAATTGCTGCTGGATATTTTTATTTGGTTACTTGAGCTCGATTAAGGGCCAAAGAGACACAAAAGAGTGTGTGAGACCATAAGAGGGTAAAAGCCATTTAGAGTGAAAACACGAGAGTGAGTGTATAATTCTTGAGTGAAACATGTGAGGGAGTGTGTGTGGGGTTTCGAATCTTATTTTCCAGATTATAAATATGTCCAATAATCAAGACGAAGACGTATTCGAAGAAGTTCAACAACAAGCCATTCCGAACCTTCAAATGCAAGCGATGTTGGGGGAAATGAGGCATATGCTGAGGGCTGAATTAGAACCTATTCAAGAGAGGTTGGATAGGGTAGAAATGGGAACACCTAGGGGCAGCAACATGAAATTCCCAATAGACAGCGAGGTGGGCATGTTCGTTGGGATACTGCTGAGGAAGAAGCGGAATTGGAGGAGTTTGAAGAGCCACATATGAACCAGGGCAGGTTTTTGCATGGTTTAAAGACCGTGAAGCCACCATGGCTAGGTTTTTGCATGGTTTAAAGACCGTGAAGCCACCATGGCTAGGTTTTTGCATGGTTTAAATCATGAAATTGTGGATATAGTTGAGTTACAACACTATGTTGAGTTGTCGGATATGGTGCATCAAGCCATAAAAGTGGAGGAACAACTCAAACGCAAAGGATTGGCTAGGAGAGGACAACTTGTGGCTTCCACTAGTACATGGAAGACAGCCCCTAAAAGGGATAAGCAGCAACAAACCAAGTCGAAATTTAAACAATCTAAGAATGCCAAACCCACGATGAACAGTCTCTAGGTAACATCGAAACTTTGATTTCTAAAACCCGTGGTATTAAGTGTTTTAAATGTCAAGGGCGGGGTCACATAGCTAGCCAATGTGTAAATAAAAGGGTGATGGTGATAAATGCCCAAGGTGAGCTTGAATCGGAGGATGAGGAGGAAGTAGTTGATGAAATTCCACCTTTAGAAGATGCTGATGACGAGAAAAATGCTGTGGTTGGAGAACTATTGGTAGCAAGGTGAGTTCTCAACATGCAAGTTAAGGATGAAGAAAGTAACCAAAGGGAGAATTTGTTTAATACTCGATGCTTTGTCAAAAACAAAGTTTGCAGCGTGATTATTGATGGGGGAAGTTGCACAAATGTGGCCAGCACTGATTTGGTGGAGAAGTTGTCCTTAACAACCTTAAACACACTCGTCCTTATCGGCTTCAATGGCCGAATGAATGTGGCGAAATTAAGGTGACAAAGCAAGTGTTGGTAGCATTTTCCATCGGCAGATATGACGATGAGGTGCTTTGTGATGTGGTTCCTATGCATGCATGCCATATATTGTTGGGGAGACCATGGCAATATGATCGAAGGGCTACACATGATGGATTCACAAATAAGTTTTCTTTTACTTTTGAAAAGAAACTTATTACTCTTGTTCCATTAACTCCAAAACAGGTTATGGAGGATCAAGTAAAGTTCAAAAGATCAAATGAAAAGAAAAGAGAAAAAGAAAGAAAGGTTGAAATTGAGAGGAAAGAAAATGAGAGAAAAGAAACTAAAGGAAAAGAAAAAGATAGCATTTCAGCCTTAGTGAGAGCAAGAGAAAAAAAATTCACTCATACTGCAAAAAAATATGAGATCAAGAGAGCATTATTTTCACATCAATCATT
>QANY01012783.1:0-29362 GCA_003255025.1 Datisca glomerata
GGAAGCTATATTGGCAGAATCAATTCTCAACGGTGATCAATTATGTTCTTCGCAGAAAAAGATTTGCGGTTCAAGCATTCAAAAGCAAAATGTGGTGGAGACTAACCTTAATGGCTAAGGAAGCCATGAAACTCCTTTGCTGGAACTGTCAAGGAATTGGGAGATCCTTGACAGTTCATAGCCTCCTTGAGGTAGCAAGGAAAACCTCCCCGGATATTTTTTTTACAAGAAATGAAAAATAAATCAGCAAGGATGGAGTAAATTAAAAGACGCTTGAATTTTCCCCATGATATTTTTGTGGATCTGATAAGAACCAGAGGGGGACTCACCTTGTTTTGGAAAGATCATCATTTAGTTCAGGTAGTTTCATATGCTTACTTTATTATTGAAGCTAAAATTTTTGATAACTTGAAGAATCAAAGCTAGAATTTTATTGGTCTATATGACTCTCATGATGATAAGGAGAGAAAAATTCAAGTTGAGATTTTGATTTTGAAAATCTTATCCAGCTCAGAGCCAGTCCTTATAGCCGGTGATTTTAATGAAGTGCTCTATGATTAGGAGAAGCTAGGAGGAAATCTGATTGAATTTAGTAACGGAGAAAATTTGTGTAATTTAATCCGATCTTGCAATCTACTGGATTTGGGATTTATTGGCTCAAAATATACTTGGTGAAATCGCAGAGACATAGATACCATTTTTTGTAGATTAGACCGAGCCTTATCTTTAGCAGCTGGATGTTTAAGTATGAAAAAATTGTGGTTCAACACCTAAACCATCTTGGATCAGATCATGCAATGCTTTTAATAGATACATGGACTCAGGCGAGACAAAGAAGAGTGCCCCAAATGTTTCAAGTTTGATATCAAATGGGAAAAGTAAGACAATTGTAAAAAGGTTATTGTTCAGACCTGGAATTCGGCCATACAGGGATTAACAGGAGAAGACATGCTTACAAAACTTCAAAAGACAAAGGAAAACTTATTGCAATGGAGGAGGAACACACAATGCAACTCCCAAATTCACATTAAGGAGCTAACTTCCCAACTTCAAGCTTTGTATGCCAAACCAATAAAAATTTTTAACAAAGTCAGGGAGCTAGAAAGTGAAATGGAGAAATCCATACTAGATGAGGAGAAATTTTTGAAAGACAAAGCCCATGCAGATTGACTCACCATAGGGGACCGTAATAAGTCATTTTCTCATGCCAAGTTTCGACAAACAAGTAGAGGCCTCCAAATTCAAGGTTTAGAGGATGATAAAGGAGAATGGAAATTAGAGCAGACTAAACTTAAGGAGATAGCTTATAATTATTTCTCCAACCTATTCACATCTCAAGCTCCGGTTGGGACAAACAAGTTGATAGAGGTTTTGATAGTCAAGGTGACGGACAACCAAAATGAAAATCTTACCTCACCTTTTCAGGAGGAGGAAAGTGCTAGAGCCATTCACCAAATGCAAGCAACCAAAGCACTAGGACCTTATGGCTTTAATGCTGGGTTTTTTCAGGCCACTAGGGAATTATGGCCAAGGATGTTTTATCCATGATGGAGGAATTTTTCAAATCGGCCAAGCTTCCTAAAGGTATCAACTACACGTACATCAGTCCCATCCCTAAGATTCCAGCCCTTAGATAAATGAAGGACTTCCGGCCAATCTCCTTATGTAATGTGATTTACAAGATCATAGCCAAGGTTTTATGTAACCGACTGAAACCAGTGCTCTAAGACCTTATCTATCCCTACCAAAGTGCTTCCATAGTTGGGAGATGAATACATGACAATATAATTATAGTTCATGAAGCACTTCACTTACTTCCTTTACAGTTGCGAAGCAAAAGAGGGAATATGATCCTAAAACTTGATATGGCCAAAGCTTATGACCGATTAGAATGGTCGTTCTTGGAAGCAATATTGACTAAGATGAATTTTCACAAAAAATGGATCGGGTGGGTGATGGAATGTGTCAAAATGGTATCTTTCTCGACAATTATCAATGGAGAGCTCTCCCAATTGGTTATCCTAGTAGAGGCATAAGACAGGGTGATCCCTTATCTCCCTATTTATTTATTTTATCTATAGAAGTACTATCAAAATAATTTTCAGTAATTGTGGTAGTAAAGAAATTGCATGGTTTCTCCCTTATGAACTCAAATCCATCCATTTCACACCTATTTTTTTACAGATGATGCGGCAGAGTAATGGAGTCAGAAGTGCTTGTGATAAAAAAAGATCATCCAAGAGTGTTGTGCAGCCTCGGATCAAATAGTAAACTTCCAAAAAAACACTATTTGTTTTTCTCCTAATATTCCTTTGAATTTTTAGCTGCATCTTGATTCTTTAATCAATATTGCACAATGTAGTGGCTTTGGTAAATACTTGGGGTTGTCCTCTACTTTTGATGGATCAAAGAGTGGATTTTTTATGACATCAGGAGGAACATTGAGAACCGTATCCATGGATGGGCTGAACACTATTTATCCCCTGCAGGTAAGGAAACTCTTATTAGGGCAATAGCTTATGAAATTTTGGTATACTCTATGCAATGTTTTAAGCAAACAAAGGTGGTTAGCTAGCCCTTGCTCATCAGGTAATAACCCTCTTAACTATCTTTCATGGCAGTCAGTTTGGCACCTAGATGTTGCTCCTAAAATCAGAATTTTTGTGTGGAGATTTCTGAACAAATTTTTGCCTACTAGACATAACTTGAATAAAAGAGATCTTGCCATGGAAAACCCAAATTTCTCATTCTGTTGGGAGTTTGAAGAAACGACCGACCATTTATTTTTTAGATGTTCTTGTGCTAAGAAATTTTGGTTTGGTTTGGAATAATCTTATAAAAACAGTAAAGAGACAGCCACACTTTATAGATATAACTCGATCTGTCGTGTATGGCTTATGGAGATTATGGCTAGCTCGTAATGACTTGATATTTAAAAGCTTGCGTAAGGATTTTGATGAGTTAATTTGGGCCTGGAAAAGTAAAGTGAAGAACTTCATGGCAACAAAACAAAGATTAAAACTTCTTCAGAAGCAAGTGTAGTGCTTTGCTCTTTGCTCGGACAAGTCTAGAGTGTTTGTTGGCCTTTTAAAAGTTTTTGAGAAACGACACTGGGAAATGTGGTCTACCCCTCCTCTCAATTTTGTCAAAATTAACCTGGATGTCTCTTGGTCTCATATGGCATATGGGATGGCTTGCAGTTGGGTGTGCAGAGGCAATCCTGATGAATTCCTTGCAGGTGGTTGGGTTTTGGTAAACTCAGAACCGATTTCGTCTACTCTTGGTATGGCTATCCATCGAGATCAAATCACCTTGCTCAGAGCTGTGAGATTTATTGCTTACCCTTAGAGTTAATTTAGATAATTTTTCAAAATCCATTTCTAGAGATGTTTCTAATTTCTCTGTTGTTAAGTGTTTCTTTATTAAGCCGTGTATTAGTATTGTAGCTAAAGAAATTGCTACTCATGCTAATGTTTCTTCTTATTGTTGCTCATTGAGTAATCTCCCTCCTGATTGGATTATTTCTCTTATATTTCATGATCTTTCTAATAAAAATTGAAATCTGCTCGTTAGTGTAAAAAAATGGTATAATAAATTATGACTTTTTTTAATGTGCTAAGAGAAAATTACTTCTTAGCTATTAAGTTATTAAATTAGCTTAATTTTAGATTGAGAATCTCAAAAGTCATTAATTGATTATACACATCATATTCATGTGTTAATGTTTTTTAGACATATTAAGATCCATAGTCGTTTGATGCTTTAAAATTAATATTATTGAAGTATACGTTAATGAGAGAAAAAATGTATGTTTATTAAACTACAAAATTGCTACCTAACTATGCGTTCATTGTGATTAAGTTTTGCATACTAAGAATGATTGTTGGGCACTTAAACGTTAAATCATAAATTGCTTTGAGTTATTATTCGTATTATGTACCGAGCTGTCCTATTTTTCATAATTACAATGTGTCAGATTCATTGTGCTAAAATTGATTATGAGCCAATTCATTTCTATTTATTGTAAATTTGTATATTGTATCGATAAATAGTCCTCTTAATTCTCAACAAGTATTTTATATTCCCGACCCTTGATAAAATAAATTATGATTTTATTGGTTAACGACTTTGATTGGTAGATGATTTTAAGAAGTGTTTTGCTGGAACATTTCATTTGGAATAATCACATGTATATATATAGTTACAATATGCACATGGAGATAGCTTATAATAATCACATGTATATATTGGTTGATGATTTTTCTTCTTATTCAAAGAAATTTTTGGTTAAGAATTATTATGGTTGTTTACCACCAAAGTTGTTCGGTCGTTATAATTTTTAATGATGGTTGTGTTGTTAAAGTATTTTAATGATGAGAAGATGTTTAAAATTAATATGTACATTTGTTTGTCCAAAGGAGGTAATTATATATATTAATTTGTGGAAAGCATAATGAGTGTTGATAAAAGTGTGTTTTTTAAGATTTATCTACCCAAAGGGGATAATTTTTAAATATACACATTTTTATGTCTTTAGAAAATGTATGACCAAGAAGGTTTATCCACCTAAGGGAGATACATTTTTAAGTGTTGTATACTTTTTATTTACCTCATGCTAGGAGACCAATAGTATGTTTTATTCTTTGCCCAAAGGGAAGTGTATAATGATGCATCTTGGCTCTCATTGATATTCTTTTATCATTTGTTGCCCATGTTTTAATCAAGTTGTTTATCGTGGATCAATCAGTCTCTTTTGCAATGAACAACAACAATGCCACCATTCAAGTTTTGACTAGTTCAAATTTTAAGAAATGGAGGCAAGATATTGAGTTTGCCTTAAGGAATAATAGACATGGATTTGACTTTATGTGAGGATGGGTCTGCACCATTCACGACAGAGAGTGATGCTGATGAAAAGAGTTAACTATGCTAAGTGGGAGAAGTCCAATCGCCTTAGTCTCATAGTTATGAAAATGTCAATTACTTAGTACCTTCTAAGTAATCTACCAGATATTAGATAAAGTTGAGGTTGAAAATTTAATGAACATGTTGGTGGGTATCAAGTATGATTAAACTAAGGGTGTGAGAGATTTCATTCTAAAAGTGGTACATGTTCAAACCAAACTGAAAGCTCACAATATTTTTCTGCTTGGTGACTTCATTGTTCATCACGCTCTCAATTCTCTTCCATCCTTATTCAGTCAAATCAAAACAGGCTAAAACACTCATGACCAAATGTGAGGTGTGAATGATTTGATTTCTAAGTATGTTTCTAAGGAGAAAAAACTGAAAAGAGAGAAGAGTGAATATGCTAATTTCATTTCTCAATATAAGTCTAAAAATGAAGGAAATGGGAAGTTCAAAAGCTCAAAGAATCATGCTTCTAAGAAAGATGAGGATGTAAAAGGGCATGAAAATGGTCAGAAAATAGGAGATTTCAAAAGGAATGGAAGTGACTTAAGGTGTTACTTTTACAGTAAGAATAGACACAATGATTAAGGGGCTAAGGGACATGATGAAGCCAAGTGAAAGGGAGTTTAGACTTGAAGTTGGAAAGAACATTAAAGTTCAAGTTTTCTATGTGGGAACATTTGTCTTAGAGTTGAAGTTTACTTTTTGCCTTGTTTTAAATAATACATTTTATATTCTTTCTTTCAATATAAACCTATTTTCACTTCCGTTACTTGACAAAGCTAGGTATTGTTTTCATTTTGAGAATAAAAGTTAGACTTTTTTGTTTAAATCTAAAATTTTTGGCAATTATTTTTTCTCCGAAAGGATTTACAAATTGGTATTGTATGTCATCATTTATCTTTTAATATTAAGAAAATTGTTGCACTCATTGTTGTGCATAAAAGCGTTTGGGACATATCTTAAAATAAAGAGTTGGAATGATTAGTTAAAGTATAGATTCTTCCTTCTCTAGATCTAGATCATTTGGGAATTTGTGTGGACTATGTAAATCTAGTATTGCTTTTACTGTAAACATTTTTTGGCAATATTTGTCAATCCTAGGTATGATTTTTTGGTTGCAGCCAAGAAGGTCATGAGATATTTGTAGAGGACTAAGACTTTTATACTTGTAAGCAAGTTAATAATCTTCAAGTAATTGAGTATTCAGATACTAATTTTGGTGGATGCACATATGACTAAAGTCTAATTCAACATACATTTTCACTAGTTTGAGGAGCAATTTCATGGAAAAGTATTTCTCACTCAGAGTTTTGATAATAAAAAAAATAATAATAAAGGAGAATATTTTGTGGTATAAAATATAAAGCTTGAGTCTTTTGTTTCTTTAAGTTAGTGGTGTCTAATATGCTATTTTGAATTGTTTCAAGATTGACTTTGTTATTCAGCAACTTTCTTATTAATCTATATATTTGATTAATATGTAATTTATTTTGATGATCATCATTGTATTTGTTGTTTGTGATGTCTTCATTGATGTAATATTTATTCTCGAGATGTAAAAATCGAAGGCATAAGTCTTGTTGGAGTCATGTTATTCACTTGCTAGGCATAAAGGTTATATGAGATTATACGATCTCATTTTGCTAGGCATAAAGTTCATGTGAATTTGTTGATTATATTATCTCGTTGGAGCTATGAATTTCACTTGCTTATTTGTTAAACATAAAGATTATGTGAAATTGAGGACTGATAAGGAAGTGGTGATTATATAGTTCATGTGAATTTGTTGATTATATTATCTCGTTGGAGCTATGAATTTCACTTGCTTATTTGTTAAATATAAAGATTATGTGAAATTGAAGACTGATAAGGAAGTGGTGATTATATTATGATCACATGTGGAATACCATTCCTTACTACACTACTAGACTAGTAATTCATGTCACTTTGATTGATAATATCTATGATTGTGGACTGGTCATATGTCAATGAGAAAGATATATTGATTGTCATATTCTGATATTAAAGGTTCAATTAGACTGGATTGGTTGAGATGCCATCAAAGAACTATTATTTTAAATTGTGGCCACATGAAGTATTTTTCATGTTATCAACCCGAGAGTCGTTTCAAAATAATTAACTTGTTTTAATTAAAAGAATTAATGTAGCCCAAGTGCGAGAATGTTGGAAAAATCTTAGCGTGGGCTTGCATTATGATTTTATGAGATTTGATGAAACAAGTTTGATGGATAGTTCTTAGTCTGTTAATGCTCAATTAAATAAGTGATCTCATGATATTAGGCTTAGCATCTCGTACTAAACAGTTTAGCTTGACAGAATAGTGTGGGCGATGTGTTTTACTGAAGCCCGTGATGGAAGGGCCCGGTAAAACTAAATGTTAGGTAGGTCCTCTCTCTAAACCCTATATATATGAGATAAATTTGAAGACTTTGCTTGTCTCATCACAAGCTACTATAAGGAATTAAGTTTCAGAGAGAGATCTAGGTTTGTTGTATTGTACAACGATTATCGACTCTATGAATAAAACATGTACACAATCATATTCTTTAATTCTATTTGATATTCTATATTTATATACGTTTAAATATGAATACATGTTTATAAGATTTCTTTGTTTGAGTGAATTAGAAATCTCTATATGTTGAACCGCTGTCAAAACTCAAAACCACCATTTTCGTTGGTTGATGAGGTAATTGACGTAATTAAAACGTGAAGCTACTATTTTTTTTTTTTTTTCCGTGCTTGACTAAATTAAACTATGTCTCCATGCTGGTAGGTTGAGTATAATTTGTTTCATGACAGTGGGTACATTCCCAATTTACACTAGATACGAAGGTAGACCTACAAAGTCCAAAATATATGTAAATACTACAGTAGCAGTGATTTATATTTTTTATGGCTGCCAAACATTTTGTTTATTGCTTTCGGTTGATTTGGAGAAAATCAATTTGTGGGCTCTAATAAAATGATGTTGGTTTTCAATTCGTCCAAACAGGTCAGTGAATATTCTAGTAATATGAAGAATTTGTGGTGAACTAATGTAACTTATTATTAATAATAAAATTTTAAAAATAAATATTTGATATAAAATAAAATAAAAATTTGAAATATAAAATAAATAACAAATTAAATCAATCAAATAATATTTAATAAGTGAGTAATAAAATAAATAAAATTATGATGGTGTATAATATTAAAGTATGAAAATTAAACGTGCGATAAATTAAGTACGGAAAGTAAATAGTATGTACATAAAAGAGTAGGGAAGGGAGATTTGACACGCAATATTGTTACGTAGATTGGGAAAACTCATCCATACGTCCACACTCCAAGAATCCTCCTTGAACTTTTTTCTCAAATGATATTCTTAACGGTGAAGACCAAACCTTTACAAACACTATTGGCTTATGATGTCAATCACACATTGACAATACAACTCGGTTGAGATCTTCTAATCTCTTATAAAATTTCTCTCTCAAAGAGTAGATCTATCAGTCTTTCGCTCACAACTTTCACTAGCTTCTCTCTAAAAAAATATCTCAAAATTTTACTCAAAATACAGGCCTCTCAAAGAATAAGATACTACAAGTTTCATCGAAGAGGAGTGGAGAGGTGTGATTTAATTGAAAAGGTCGTGGCCTATTTATAGGGGAAGATAGATCTTAGAACTGGTCTAAACCGGTTTGGAAACTAGTAAGACTGGTGCTTGATTTGGGGAGAATTTTCCAAATAAGCAAGCGGTCCAACTGGTTCTCCATCGGTGGATTCGGTTTGGGTAATTGCACAAGCATTTTCCTTCTGTAGAAACTGGTCCATCCGGTTCCAAACTGATCCATCTAGTTACATACTGGCGTGATCGAAATTCTCTCTAAAGTTGGGCCGGTTTTGACACTGGATTGAGAGTGAACCGTTCCACGACATTTTCACATTGTTCTGCCTGGTTCGATCTTTTATGATCTGATTCATGAGCGGTCTGTTCCGGTTCCTGGTTCCCTGAAGCACTCTGAATCCAACCAACTTTGATTCATGTTATTTGGAGTTTGTTTGATATATTTCGTGCCCTTTGTACTATAACGTGTGTATCTCGTCATGTACGATTTTGTTTGTCCTTTATTGTTCTTGCATAAAAACTTAAGAATAGGTGTTTTCAACATGATTTTCACTTTATTTAGGACCTATACGCTTAATAAAAATATTAGTTCACATACTATTTGCCATCATCAAAATTGTCACATTGACTAGGGTCAACAATCTCCCCATTTTTTATGATGACAAACAATTGATTGTAAAAAATTTATTTAACTATATACTTCTCATACACATATGCAATAATAATTCAAAACTTTAAAATTATCCCCTTTTTATAATTAATATTTTCTCCCCTTTGAAATCATTAAAAAGAATTAAACTTTGTTAAAAAATACTCTCATTTTCGTAAAAACATTATCCTCCTTTCAATATTTAGTAACCCCATTTGAACTCATCATAATGAAATAAAAGTTTCAATTTTTGAAAAATCTCCCCCTCAATTTATGCATTTTTCTAATAAGAAGATTTCATTTTTCAAAATGCATACAAAAAAAAATTCATGCGATTTCTCAAAAATTAAGATTATTATGAATGTTGAGCTTATTAACCTTATCTACATGGGGCATTATGCACATATACACATTTTCATGTTTATTTACAGTCGAGCTTATCTTTTCCTTGGGTTTCTCCTTTGAAGTGTATCATCTCTTAGTGAGCAGCTTTCGAAGCTTCTTTGTGAAGTGCATTAAATTTTCATCTTTATTTTCACTTTTGATCTCAATGGATGTGACTTTGAATAATAGATTTTCTCATTTTACGTAATCCACATCATCTTCCACGTTCTCCATTTCATGTGTCATCAATGATCCCATGAGTTCTTCAAGTGAAAGCGTCTTAAGATCTTTCACTTCTTGAATAGTAATTACATTGTTCTCCCACGACACTAATAACGACCTAAGAACTTTACTTACTAAATCGCTATTAATAAAGGTCTTACTAAGAGCGTTAAGAGAACTTACAATACCAATGAAACGATCAAATAAATATTCAATGCTTTCAATTTCAAGCATTTTAAACATTGCATACTTATACATGAGAATATCAATCTTAGAGTCTTTAATCTCATGTGTGCATTCATGAGTGAGTTCTAATACATGTCAAATATCTTTTGCAGATTCACACATACAAATACGATTATATTCATTTATGCTTAAGGTACAATATAAGTCATTTATCGCTTGAGCATTTAAAAACAACTTAACTTTGTCACCCTTGGTCAAATCTCACGACTTAGGCACATATCAACCATTTTCGACAATTTTTCACAAATTTTAATCAAGAGATTGAATAAAACTTCTCATTCTAATTTTTCAAAAATAATAATCAACTCCATAATTAATTACTCTTGTTGAAAAATAAAAGGTGATGTCATCGGTCAAGACTACTAAGTCTTAGATATTTGAGCACCAAACTCTGATATCAATTGTATGATCGATATGACACCCCTTTTATTAAAAAAATAAAGTTTAAAAAGAAATATTTGATATAGAATAAAAATTAAAATTGCTTGAAATATAAAATGAATAACAAATCAAATCAAACAAGTAATATTTAATAAATGGGAAATCAAATGAATAAAATTATGATGATGTAGAATATTAAAGTATGGAAATTAAACGTGTGATAAATTAAGTACGGAAAGTAAATAGTACGTAAATAAAAGAGTAGGGAAAAGAGATTTGACACACAATATTTTTACGTGATTCGGAAAAATATATCACAACGTTCACGCTCCAAGGATCCTCTATTGAAGATTTTTCCCAAGCGATCTTCTTAACGGGGAAGACCAGACATTTACAAACCTTATTGATTTATTAGCCAATCAGACATTGACAATGTAGCTCGATCGAGATCTTCAAATCTCTTACAAAATTTCTCTCTCTCAAAGAGTAAATCTCTCAATCTTTCACTCACAATTATCACTACATTCTCTCTAGAAAATATCTCAAAGTTTCGCTCAAAATACAAGCCTCTCAAAGAATAAGATACTATAAGCTTTGTCGAAGAAGAGTGGAGAGGTGTAATTGAATTGAAGAAGTTGTGGCCTATTTATAGGGGAGGATAGATCTTAGAATTGGTCCAAATCGGTTCGGAAACCCGTAGGACCCCTGCTTGATTTGGGGAGAATTTCTCAAATAAGCAACCAATCCAACCGATTCTCCACTAGTGGATCCGATTTGGGGTAATTGCACAAGCAATTTCCTTATGTAGAAATGGTCCATCCGATTCCAAATCGGTCTATCCGGTTCCAAACCGGTCCTTCCGGTTTCACACCGGTGTGACTAAAATTCTTTTCAAAGCTAAGCCGATTTTGGCACTAGATTGAGAGTGAATTGGTTCATGACATTTTCATATTATTCTTCCTGGTTCGGTCTTTTATAATCTGGTTCATGAGCGGTCCTGTTCGGTTCCTTGTTCCGTGAAGCACTCTGGGTTCAGCTAACTTTGATTTATGTTATTTTGAGTTCGTTTGATATATATTTTGTGCCCTTCATACTATACCGTGTGTATCTCGTCACGTAGAGTTTTGTTTGTCCTTTATTGTTCTTACATAAAAACTTAAGATTAAGTGTTTTCAACATGATTTAACTTTATCTAGGACATATACACTTAATAAAAATATTATTCTACATATTATTTGTCATCATCAAAATTATCACCTTGACTAGACTCAATAGTTTCAAATAGTATAATTATTTTTTAAAGATGACACCTTCGATGACATGAAATTATTATATTAAATTGTGCAAAAAAAATTATAGAAATTGATTGTGGTTAATAGCATACTCTTATCTTCATATTTTGTAATAGACTGTTCAACATTACCACAAAAAAATCTTAAGGTTTTAAATAAAACCAAGCAAACCTCAATGTTGTTTTTAAAATTATTTTGATATCCAAATACGTGTATTTGGTAAATTTATTTTGTTTTTGTATTAACAAAAATCATTAATTTGAACCTAGTTGTAAAAAGGATCCAAAGATTTGCAGCCAAGGATTAAAAAATAAAATAAATAGGAATTATATCAATACTCATAAAATCGTTTAACAACAACATTAGAAACAATACATAAAGAAACTTTTCAACAATAACTAATAGTAAAATACTAAAAGTAGTTTTTGTCACCATGAAAGCGTAACATTACTCTTACATAGAACATGCACCCCTTACTAATTTATGTATAATAAGACAGCTTGCATTTATTTCTCAATTTTCGGTTTCTTTAATCTCCTTCCATAACGTTTGTGATGAATTGAACTTCGTTTATCAACTTTGTGAATTTCTTAAGGTACAATGTTCTTTCTCCCTCGATCCTTTTCTCCTTTCATGTCCATGCGAACTAAGAACCAGAATTTCTTTCCTTATGCCAATATCAAATTCTTGTAGTGTATGACATTTTCATTTTTAGCACACTGCAAGATAGATATACTACAATTCAGTAACAAAGATTTGCATACAAATTCTTTTAAAAAATTAAATTAAAATTATCATTAATAGTTACTTTGAAAATTCAAGAACGTTACATCCAATTAAATATTAGGCGTCGCCAAACATTATAACATTGCATTGAAAACAAAATAATAGCCCTCAATATATATTTTCTTATGAATGAAATATTATCTGCATTGCATTGAAAACAAAATGATGTAGATTTATTTACATGGGGAAAACTTATCCATTACATTCTTTGCAGTTCTTAAACCAAGGATTTTCCTTGTTTCAGATATTTATTATTTTTCCAACATAGGCACACACCGGTTTATAAACTTTTTCTACAATAATTTCTTCAAAGCTTACTGTTGTGGTCTCTAATAGCCTTTTAGGTGAAGAAATAACCTTTTGAATGCCTTCTTTTTCTATAAGAGATTACACCCTAAAGTAAATAATGGTTAGCATTAGAGTAGGAAGATTTTTCACATAAAGTAATTGAATAGGGAAAAAACTATCCAAGACACGTGTACAGAAAGAATGAATCATGAGAAGACGTGTTGGCCATGAACATGACAAGATTAGGAGCTAGACGGGAAAATAGAAGCGGCACAAACAGATCATGATGTAAGCGAAAACGTGGATGGAAACTCTAAACGAGAAGGAACTCGAGAAAGGAAAAAGTGCATGGAAGCGGGAAACTTCATCAGAATGGGAAAGGCAAGCCGGTCAAACAGTAAAAATACTTATGAAAGACCCACGCTTCCAGAACGGGAAAACCACTCGTTGAACTATGCAAGAACGAGAAGAAAAGGTGACTGGTTAAACAGGAACAGACTAGCGGGGAACCCATGCCTACGAGAACAGGAAAAGACTGAGGGGACCAACGCCCCCGGGATGGAAAGAACTGAAAGAAGAATGGGAACAGATGAAAGGAATCCAGAATAAGTGGTTGCGATTTATTAGCTCGAACCACAAGGAACCGTCAAGTGGTTATGACTGATTGAGTGGCCGACGGACTGAGGACAAAATAGCTGAAAGGAATGAGCAAAGTAAATGAATTCACGTCTGAAAGCAATCCCATCAGTTGAAAGCATAGGGGTGTGATCATCCCCTTTATGTTATTATTATTATTATTATCATCATCATCAGCCCTATAAATACAAGCACATGAAAAAGTAAAGTGAGAGACCTAAGAAAACCTTAAGTGAAGGCATTGTCCTTTCTCTCTTCCCTCATCAACAACTATGTAAAATTCTTTTTTACACAAGTGAATATCAACAATATTCTCGTGATTTTTCTCCCCTTTAAGATTTTTTCACGTAAATGACGGTGTCTTTATTCTCTCATTCTCTATTTAAATTATTATCTTTATTATTTGTTCATAGAGGGTTTTCCATATCAAAAAAATCTTTTACATTTTGGTTCTTTCATTGTGAGAAGAAACCTCAAAGATACCCTCTAGAAAGCCAAACCATGCCTTGAACGAGATCGAACACTGCCCTTAACAAAGAAGACGGAAACGGGGATGAACAAGCCAATCACCCTACTCCCCTAGCTGAGATACTTCAGGCTATCCTAAACCGAATACAAGGGATAGAATAGTGAAGCGCTATACAACGCGTGGCAGATGATATAGGAACAGATTGCTGCATTGCAATGAGACCTTGCACAGACACGTGAAGAAGTTCAGTCCAAGGAACATAAAAAGGAGAAGGTGGGAGAAATTCACCAACCAAAAGTCATGACGGAAGCTGCGATGGGGGAGATGGTGGAAAGAAAGATGATGGAACTAAGGAACCTAGGAAACACGAGAAAAATTGACCTGGAATCACTCATTAGAACTACATTAAGTTTGAAGATCTTAGCTGCCCCAGTTCCGAAGAAGTTCGTGGCATCTGAGTTCAAATGTTATGAAGGGAAATCTGACCCTGTAGATCATCTAAGACGATTCAAGCAAGTCATGGCATTATACCAACATGAAGATGCTTTGATGTACAGGATATTCCCTACAAGTCTAGATTGGACTGCAGTTAAATGGTATCACTCCCCCCTGCTCAATCTATTACTAACTTTACTGTCATGTGCAATGTCTTCGTGGTACAGTACTCTATTTACCGAGCAGTAATGGAGGACTCAGACTACCTCCTGACAATAGTTGTCTAGAAGGAAAAAGAAACACTTCGAAAAATACACTCATCGATTCTAGGAGGAAATAGTCAAAGTGGAAAGCTGTAACGATAAAGCATCGAGACTAGCTTTCAGACGGGGGCTAAATTTAGAATCAACCTTCTTTAAAGATTTATCAAAGATAAAACCTTTGACCATGGTAGAGACTTTCCAAAGAACGTAAGCATACATCACGTTGGAAAAAAAAAAAAAACAAGCGGAATGATAGATTAATGAGCCAAAGAAAGAAGAACGGGGCTGAAGTGCAAGCAGAAAAGGCAGAATAAAAAAATGGGAGAAAATTTATTTGATTTGTGAATTCTTAAGAACGGGAAAGTTTTGAGAACTGGAAAAGGCTTGAGAACGGGAACGGAATGGCTTGACATGAGAGAAGTCTTGAGAATGGGAAATTTTTGAGTTGAGAACGGGAATGAAATTGGCTTGACAAGGGAGAAGTCTTAAGAATGTGAGATTCTCGAGAACGGGAACAGAATTGGCTTGACACTAGAGAAGTCTTAAGAACAACAAAGAAATGTTCTGACGGCGGGAAAAGGAATGTGTTGAAAACGGGAATGGAAAAATTGTGACAAAAGAAACGACTATGAGTACGAAAATGGGAACGGAAACAAAAATGGAAATGAGAAATGTTGGAAGGGAATTACATGACAAATCTTATATCATCAGAAATATACAAAACTTGAGACGGTAAATGTACACAATTGTCAGCTTCATCTATTAAGCTTCACTAAATACTTATGTGACAAATCATATGTCAATACAAAGCTACGTAAATCAGTTTCTTGAAATTCTTTACGGAATGAGATTCGAGCTTCTAGAAGAAAGTTACGGTATACACATTGCCTACTCATTCCATTAAGATATTATATATGGTGTTGTTCAACATTCTTGTCGCAGATATTTGTATACCAAAAAGAAAGAAAAAGAAAAGCAAAAAGGGGAAACTCTATCAATGAGCCCGTAACAAAAGAGACAGGGGAAACTCTATCAATGAGCCTGTAGTAAATCAAAATGGGGCCATAATTCCAATGAAGTAACCTAAGTTCTTGAGAGTGTCTATGGGTACCGTTCTTAGAAGGAAATCAAAATGGGGCCATGGTTCCACTGAAGTAACCTAAGTTCTTGAGAGTGTCTATGGGTACCGTTCTTAGAAGGAAATCAAAATGGGGCAATGGTTCCACTGAAGGAGCCTAAGTCCTTGCGAGTGTCTACATGCACCTTCTTAGAAGAAAATCAAAATGGGATCGTGGTTCCACTGAAGGAGCATAAGTCCTTGGGAGTATCTACTGGCACCATACTCAAAAGGAAATCAAAACGGAGCTATGGTTCCATTAAAGGAGCCTAAGTCCTTGGGAGTGTCTACGGGCATTGTTCTCAGAAGGAAATCAAAACGGAGCCATGATTCCACTGAAGGAGGCTAAATCCTTGAGAGTGTCTAAGGGCACCGTTCTTAAAAGGAAATCAAAACGGGGTCATAGTTCCACTTAAGGAGCCTAAGTCCTTGGAAGTTTTTACGGGCACCGTTCTTAGAAGGAAATCAAAACGGGACTATAGTTCCACTGAAGGAGCCTAAGTGCTTGAGAGTGTCTACGAGCACTATTCTTAGAAGAAAATAATAAACTTCAAAACATAAATATCCTTGTCTAAATGGATCAGATGATGCTCAAATAATTCATAAACGGGCACAACTAAAGAAAGCAAAGGATAAATACTTCTTGAAAACAGCTCAACGGATGGAAAGTCGAAACGACCAAAACGGGGAAAGTGAAAATCTTTGAGAAAAGGTAACTATCTTTCAAGAGTTTTTTGAAGTTTATTCCCGTAGTTGGGAATGACGGGTAAAGTTACTGCTAATTGAGAATAAATAGAAAAAGAGCAAAAAAAAAAGAAACTGAAGAGCCAAAAGATAGATAAACGAAAAGTCAATTTACAGGAAAGATGTCGGCATGAACAGGAAATGAAGCACCCTCACAGGAAAAGCAAGCATCTCTATTAATTTAATTATATATATTTATTTTTTATTTTAAAAAAAAAAGTGCAGGCCCTTGAGAAAAGATGAGATGATCTTTGTTAAAACGCATGTAGATCAAGCTCCTCATCATTACACATCAATAAATGAAACTTTATTTATTATAATGGGGGCAAATGAACAGGAAAAACCTACCAAGACACGTATACAGAAAGAATGAATCTTGAGAAGATGCGTTGACCACGAACATGCCAAGATTGGGGGATAGACGGGAAAACAAAAGTGGCGTAAACAGATCATGATGTAAGCGAAAACATGGACGAGAACTCTAAATGGGAAGGAACCCGAGAACGGGAAAAGGCTTGGAAGTAGGAAACCTCATTAGGACGGGAAAGACATACAAGTCAAACTGGAAAAAAATTGACGGGGGACCCACGCCTCCAGAACAGGAAAAGCACTCACTTACTATGCAAGAACGGGAAGAAAATGTGACTGGTTAAATGAGAACAGACTGACGAGGAACCCACGCCTATGAAAACAGGAAAAGACTGATAATTTGTATGTAAGATTTGTAGTTCAAGAAAATTAATATGTAAGAGAAACATAATAAATTTAGTATGTTATTGTTGGTTGTTCAAAAGAAGAATATCCATCTTCTTAATAATTCTCTCTCCATTTCCATTCATATGAATGTCGAACATAGGCTTCACACGGATCACAACACCTAGTATATCTATAGACAATACAAAATAGTTAGTGCATTCATAGTTACAATGATATAAAAAGTTGTCAAATTAGATTTAGTACCTATGATTTCTTTTGAATCAACAAAATCATTAACATGGGTGAAGTCCATAAAAGAATTAGTTATAAAGTACAAATCTATAATATCATCCATCATCTCAATTTCAATATTCCATGTCAAAGATAATTCTAACTCTTCACGTTCATATAGTTGTATTCATGGACCTTATGTTATCATTTTTTATTACACATATGTTTCCCTTTTGAATCAAAGATCCAAATTTTCAATAGCCTAATTGTATAAAGTGCATTAGATTTTCTGGCCCTGGTGATAAAAGTAAAAAGATTTAGCATCAAATGATGATAATTAAAAAGGAATAGAGTTGTTAGAATTAAATACATACATTCACGTTGCTGAGTATGAACTTCATTATATTAACATTTCCCTTATTTTTTTGGTACTTTTTCTCTTTGCACTTCTCAAAACTTTGACTTTAATAATCCATTCTTTTTGGTATGCTGATAATTTTTTTTATCAATGCAGAATCTATTCTTAAATTTGATGAGATTGTCAAACATGCTTAAAGGTGCATTAATGTTTGTCAGAATGTCTCTCATTTTTTGTGAGACTATTACTCTATTCATCTATATATACAACTAATGAGTTGTAACATTTCAAAACAATGGGAAGTTGCAAATTATATTTTTTTATTTTTAATTTAGTTATTACAAAATACAGTAAAGACATTGTAACAAAAAATATTGCAATGGGCCGGGTAGGTTTAACCAATAAAACACTCTTTTTTTGTTTCAATCAAAGAAGCCCATAATAGTCAAAACTGCTTAAACAACCCATATCCATAACGTCACATTCTATATGCACAAAAAATACACTATTAATGTTATAATATATCATTCATATTAATATTATTGCATGATATAACAATGTTAAAATCTGTGCAAGTATGACCAAAATTGAAAGTGGGTGGGAATAGACCATAACAGTATGGATTTTTAAACAATAGAAAGGTACATAATTTTTCATATGTAATGCATTTTTTAATTATTAGTGCTTCATCCCATACAATTATTTTATTTCGATGTTAGTTATTAACACAACACTTAATATATTGTGCATCTGTTTTATATTTTCTCATTCATGATATTAAGATAATAATGGATCTAGAGCAAGCACGCTCTAAATATTACATGCAGTCATAAGAAGATAGGCGAAGAAAGATATTTATGTCAAGCGAATCAAATAAAATGAGTCGAAAACTAGGACATCACAAGTATGATAGAGTTAAAAATAAGCCTCTATTGGCTAGGAAACAAACATCTTATGAAGTTCAAGGTTAGTTAATTAAATCACATATGTTACTTTAAATTTAATTTAAAAAAAAATTATATTAGGACAACCTTTTCATGAACCGATCCTTTCTCAGTTGCACGAGCTACGGACTATTTCTACATGTACATTTTATAATGCAATCAAATTCGAACATGGAACGGCTAAGTTTTGTTGCTTCAATGATTAAAATAATAACTAATATTACTTACATCATTAACTTTTTTTTAATTCTTACATGCTATAATTTTCACTCAGTTACCAGATACAACTTGCTGAGGCTGTAGTGCTTAATGACTTATATGCTCTATTTACCAATCAATCTGAAGATAATATTTTATTCAAAAAAAATATTAGAGCGTACAATAATATTTTTTCATTTACGTCTTTTGAAGTAAACCTGGATAAAACACTTGCCTCTTCCAAAAGTGGGGTCTACACTTAGAGCACAAGGACAAGTTTATCATTATCTTCCAGCTTTACTACTCGAAGATAGACCAAATTTTTTCCAGTTATATTTCTATGACACTACCATGAATTGCAAAATAGGATTGGAATCTTAGACAATGCCAGACTCAATGACGTGTCATAACAAGACTTATGTCTGTTTTGTAGAATAATGTATAAGGCCATTTCTTTTGTACTCTACATAATTTCCCATCAATCGAAAATATACATATTCTCATCGCTAGCAATGTTGCTATTGATCAACGTGTGCATAATCTACCAACAGTAGATCAAGTTGCAGCTATTTAGATTGAAGAGATTGACAATAATATATTATTTGAGGGAGACATAGTGGTCCATGATTCAGGATGTCGTCATAGAATAAAACATTACTTTAGTCGTTACGATTCAATTCAATATTCTTTACTTCTTCCAAGTGGTGAACCCAGTTGGCATCAAGATATCAGACGACATGTTCAAAAAAATAATGATGACAATACCACAACATGTATTAACGCACCATGTGAATGTATAATTGAGAATGAAATATATTGCAATTGTGTTATCGCATACTTTACCATTCGTTACTTAATGATTACTACATATTATACTATTTTTTCATTTTCAACATCATTGATAGGAGTCTCAAAATGTGATTAATCAAAAGTATCATGTAGAGAGTACTATTGTTACAAGGTCCAGATACGACCTTCATCCAAATCAATACTGCTTCTTGCCATAAGACTCCTACAACAATATGTTATCGATATGTATATAAAACTTGAGACAACACGTCTTAATTTTTATAGAACCCAATAATCTAAAATTAGATCTGAGTTACACCAGGGAATTGTTGATATTGTAAATGCTGGCGAAACAAGAGGAAAGAAAGTTGGGAGACGTATTGTACTTCTAGCCTCATTGATTGGAGGACCGAGAGATATGCGTCGACGATATTTTGACACAATGGCATTAGTACAACATTTTGGAAAACTTGTCCTGTTTATAATAATGACTTGCAATTCAGAATTGAAAGAAATAAAAGACCAACTAGCATAAGGACAACTCCCTAGATAGACCATATCTCACTTTAAGGATTTTCGAGGAAAATTGCAATATCTGAAAGACCAGATTGTGAAGAAAGAAATATTTGGAGAATTTTCTGCTTATATTTATGTAGTTGAATTCTAGAAGAGAGGACTCCCCCATGTTTACATGTTAGTGATCTTGAAAGGCGGGGAAAAATAACAAATGCCGACCAATATGATAATTACGTACATACTGAAATTCTTGACAAGCTAACGTAAAAGGTCCATGCATGGTCAATGGAGTATATAGATTCAGGTATCCATGACCATTTAACTTAAAGATGATGTAGGGAAATGATGCATATCCAATATTCAAAAGAAGTAAAAGTGGAAATCAGGTAATTATCACCTCTATTTTTCATGCAATTATCATTTTTTAAGTTTGTAATGGTGGATAAAAATATGTTTTGTGTGTATTTCTCTTTAATTACATATTAATAATTTATACCATATAAAAATATTGACTTGTAGGTGAAAATAAGAAACATAACTCTAGATGACCAATCAATGGTCCCATACAATCCGTACTTACTTTTAAGATACAACTGTCATATCAATGTTGAGATATGTTCTAGACATATATAAATGACATGATAAAGCATCTGTGTTCATTTCAGAAGATGATGATACAAGAATTGTCAATGAGATAAAAGTATTTCAAGATGCAAGATGGGTTTCTGCACATGAAGCTTTATGGAGGATATATGATTTTAGATTGAATGAAATTTCCTCCCCAGTTATAAACTTACAGCAGCACCTTCCAAATAAAAAATTAATATATTATTAGGAAAAATAGAACTTAAAAGATGTGATCCAATTAGACCATGTCTCAAGGAAAATGCTAGGAACCTGCTGTACAGGGAATTTCCTTAACATTATGTATGGAATAGAAAGCTACGAACATGAACACAAAGAAAAAAAGGAGAAGTGATCTCTCGAATAGCTAGAACAAATCCTAATGAAGGAGAGAGATACTATCTATGTTTGCTATTGAATCAGTGAAAGGACCAACATCGTTCGAATATCTATTAACCATGAATGCAACAAAATACTCATCATTCAAGGAAGCAACACAAACGAGGGGATTTTGGAATCTGATCAAAGTATCATTGAATGCCTAGATGAAGTTGTTGTTGGGGGTTATTCCCTCATTTGGGACCAACTCAGTTTTTCGAGGCTTTTTTAATTATGTATTTAAGATATTTTATCGTTTCTACTATTTAATGATTAAGATTCTGATCATGGATAAGTTTTAATGCGTCTGCTATATATGGTCAATGTTTTTCTATCATGGGTAAATTAAGAATTTTAATTTGGGGATTTTCTCAAATTAAAAATTTTAATTTGAGATTTAAGGTTTACAAATGAATTGAAGATTTTTAAATTGTTAAACTTCAAGCATGCTTAACTCTTGAGAATTGAGGCATTACAACATTAATCTCTGGTATTGCCCCTAAAAATATTCAAGGTCTCTGCCTCTTGATAAGATACTTTAATAAATGAACTACGTATGATCTCCTGTCAATACTCTCCCATTGATATAGCCGTTGTCTACCGAAATTTCATATGCTTAGAGAGGAATGACAAGTTGTTTAAGGATACTGTCAAACTGTAGGAATGGTTATACTTGCAACTTGCCTAGCTGTATGGACAAAAGGACTAGATTTGATGACAGAGATGTGGTTGAGTGTCGAACTGTGATCTCACCAACCTCCCACTCTTGCCCAAAGTCACCTAACGACAAAACATATAAATAATCTAGAATAGTAAACTCATTAATGGCCTATCATTTATCAAAAACTAATTACAATCTGAAATGGTTATAGAATTCATAAAATATATTAGCAAAGATATCTTTAAATCTAATATATATTTTTAATGAATAACTGGTACATAGAGGGCAACTTAGGAGTTCGAAAAATAGTTTGGACAATATTATTAGAGAAGTTAAAAGTGTCATAGTCACTTAATTTCAAATGATTAGTATTTGATCTAAAAATTTATGTACGACCATTATGGAATTACGTGAATTATTGAGAGCAATTTTTGTTTAAAATGTTTCTCTCCTCTTAACCATATTTATATATACTATTTAGATAATAATTTTGTTTGAAGAATTGATAGACGACAATGAATGTCATTTCAACTTCATGTGGAATGAAATCTGAAGCGAACCGATTTCTCTTCCCCCTCTTCCTCCTACTCTTGCAGTTGCAGAGAATTCAAAGAAAGAGATTTGAAAGCAGCATGGCGAAGAAGGAACCGTGGCTTCAAAACTCGGGCTTAAAAAAACTCAAGTTAAACTTCACCATGGTGAAGAAGGGACTTGAAAGTGATAGCTCCAGAATAGTCTAGAATATATACTAGATATAAATATGCGAGTCTCATCATGAGACATTGATTTAAAAAAAACTTGGTATTATTAAATACCACATCAAGACAAAATGTATAATATTTCTCTCTCTTATATTATATATAATAATTTTTTTCTTAATTATATTGTATATAATAAATAACATTATTTTAGATTATCAGAATTTTTTTCAAAACGGAGCGTCGAAATACCGAAATATCTAAAATGTTCCATTTTAAAAAAAATTAAAACGACCACCGAAATAGAATCGCCTACTATGAGAATTTATGAACTAAAATTACTTTTTATATTTTTCAAAGAACAATAATCTACATAGTACAATTTAGAAAAAAAGTACATTGACACCCCGCTGAGGTTTGCCTAAAAGACACGAACATCCCTTCTAGTTTTAGAAAAAACACATAAGTCCGATATGTTATAATGAAGTTAAATTTTAAGTGAAATGACCAAAATAGCCTTAGATTTTCAGCTTACCCGAGACCCTTACCCGTCCCACTATCAGACCCTTACCTGAATTTATTTTACTCGAATTAATGCCCATAGTCCCCTTAATTTTTTTGTCAACGCCCATTCATGATGGTTAAGGGATGGTATTTTTGGTATTAAAAAATAATTGAACGCCGTTAAGTAAATATTTAACGATTTTGAGGTTTTTTGTCCATAAAATAATATGTGAAGGGAGGTTTGTGTCTTTTTCAAAACTA
This sequence comes from Datisca glomerata, assembly GCA_003255025.1. NCBI lineage: Eukaryota > Viridiplantae > Streptophyta > Magnoliopsida > Cucurbitales > Datiscaceae > Datisca > Datisca glomerata. The sequence continues at coordinate 23,316 of QANY01012783.1, forward strand.
AAAAAGGTCTCCGTGTCTTTTAGGCAAATCTCTGGGATGTCCGTGTACTTTTCCCTACAGTTTATGTTATCAAATTTTCCAATAATAGTTTGTAAAGTTAAATATTTTTTTTATAATATTATGTAATTATGAATATGAATATCTATAAAAGATAACTTCAAGATCTTTTTATACAATGATTTATTTTTCACACAATAATAATTTATTTGTTAGTAATTTATAAAATTGATATTATGTAATATTTATGCTATTAGCAACATGAAATTTATGCCAATTTAGAGAAAGAAACTAATATACTTTTTTACAAGAAAAATTATATTTTAATGATATAATCATTTCTTAAGAATCTGATAAAATGATGATATAAAATTATTTATCCAAAAATAGTGTTATATATATATATATATATATTATAGTTATGAAGGATTTTAAATATGAAATTTAAGTTGATTTTAGGAAGCCAATGAAGAAAATATATTTAAATTTCAAGAGAGCTAGTTCTATCTTCTATTTAAAATTAAAATGAAGAAAATATACTTAAAGTTTCGAAGGATTTGTTTTTGGTTAAAATGTAAATATATTCAACAAAAAAGATACAATTATACAAGTGGCATATCCCACTATATAACATAGCACTATAGCCCAAAGCTCAATGTCAAATACAATAATACAACTCACACAATAATGTAAACAAAGGAGACAAACATGATAGAATAATCTAAACGGTTACACCGCAATGTAGATGCAATACGGATATCAAACCAGAGGATTACACATAACAAACCAAAGTAAGGAAAATAGACCTCACCAAAATGCAACACACAACCTAACCATCACTAACTCATCTAATCATCCTCTCACTAATCAGCTCAACGAGAAACCAAGGTATACCGTAGCAAGCAACCTGAGGCCCAATAGCATAGATGCTAAGTAACCAAACACCAAGAACAGAACCATGTCCAATACCCACACTACGACTAAAACGAGTGACTTCACCAAAATCACCCTCGGCTATGGTTAAATTCCAGGAAGATTTAGCCCCTGTTGGCTCAAATCAGTCAAGTATCGGTATAAAGCTCCATCTTCTAGAACTGGAAATTCAGAATAAAATTTCACCAGGCACTACCTTAGTAGAAGAACAGACCTCGGACCAACGCAAGATACAATAGGTAAGTGATGAGAAGTAGCGGTGATGGAGAAGAAGCCGACAGACTTTGAGAAGATGTAGACTTCTTCCCGACTGGAACTGCATCGCCACCTAGAAGAGGAAAACCGTGACCTATTTGACAGTGGTACAGAACAACGGCAATAAGAACGAAGCTCCTTTTCCGCCAATCTTTCCTGTAGGGCGTTGAGAAGCTAACTGAAATCATACCTGAAATCCCAAGTCCCACTTTCCGAGAAGCCTGGTACAGGACGACTACTCAGACTTCCACGGACCCTTACTAAAGAGAAGCGAAAGCCCAGTCTTGAGCTTAAGGAGCTTAGGGCCAGGCTTGGAGTACAACGCGGGTAGGGCTCCACGACAGCTAGGTTAAAAATAAGGGATTCTAGAAAGTGGTGAGTCCTCTCTATAGAAAACCCTTTTTAACTTCTCAAGATAGTCGAGGTTTTTTTTGGATAAAAGAACCTTATGAAAATGCATTTCAGAAAAATGGGCCAACAAATTTATTTCAGAGAACAAGACATTTTCACGTGAAAGACTTTTCTACCCCCTCGATGTAACACAAGTCTTAGATCCTAAAAAAATCAAGACAAACAAAAATTAATAAGACGAAAACTGCTTGCAATGAATGAAGTAAAATTTTTTTTTGTCCCTAGACTTTTTTAATAAAAATAGGCAGAAAAGTAATTTCATAGTAAAACGAGACGATAATTCCCATGACTTTTCAAATGGTCCTTTTTCCCCCTAAAAACGCAATTTGAAGAGAGCTACTGCAAAGAAATTTGTTTTGCTTATTGCTAGTACATCTATTCTAGTATTTATAGTATAGTTTCTTAACATATTGTTAAAGCCATCTATGCTAAAAGAAATTAAAGTGTATTTTTAACTTTGTCAATTTTTAACTTTGTCATATTGTTAAAACCAGAGCTCTTTTTTGTCAATTTAATGATTTGTCTGAAACAGAAATCAATTTGAAAGATTAAAAAACCGACACTACTTTAAATTTTCAATTGAAAAAATGGTACAATGGTTAATTAATTAATAAAGTAACAAAAAATAATTAATAATTTGATTTAAAAAACTGAAAGCCGCAAATGTGTATTAATTTACCTACTTATATCTATATTTTGTGATTGATTAACTGAAATGAGTAATAAGATACAAATATGCAAATCATTAACAAAATGGAAACAGTAAGTTTAAAAAAACAATATAGCAATTGATTTAACTATATAGTTTATTATGATAATTGCTAAAAATTAAATGATATACAGATGTAATTGCAATTCAAATATTGTTTAATTAGAGATTTGTTTCATATAGTTTCAATTCAATACTGGAGTAAAGAGTAATAATTTATTTCTCCAATGACTAAACATATTGAGATTGTTGAGTTTCCCCGCCATACTTATTACTTCAAGCGCATTGTTGCCTCAACTTATTGTCATAAGGTTAGTTTAGTAATATTATTATTATGGTTGTATACAATGGTACGAGAAATATTTTCCAAATATCCATCTCTTTTAAAATAGTATGATATGATATGATTATTATGAGTATGGGTGATCATAAGATGGTTTGGTTTGATTTTAGATTAATTCTATAATCAAACCATTAATTATTCAATTTGTGGGCTTGGTTAGGTTGATGGTTTCATTTTCTTTTTATTTAAAATTAATAAAGTTAATGCAAGAAAATAATATATCTTAATAAAATGATTCTTATTTTATTAGATAACTTAGTTAATAATATTATTTTCGCATAATCAATAAATGATAGGGAGAACTGCAAAAATGACAACTTTCTAACTGAAAATTGCAAAAATAGCCGGAAAACCTTTTTCCTTTTTTTGACAAAATGGCCAGAATATGTGAATAATTTATTTTATGTCTGGGTAATTTTCATAAGTAAATTATTTACTATTGTCATTTTCGGTAATTTTTGAAAAAAAGTTTTTAAGTCATTTTACAATTTGACTTGAAAAGTTGGTTTTTTGTCATTTTTCAAAAATAATAAAATGACTCTTATTTCATTCAGCTGATGTCGTGTTCTACGTGATGACTGAGCTAGTTTGAGATGAAATTAGACTATCATTATGTCAAGTAATCGGTTTGGTTTGAGTTGAGTGATTTTAAGAGAGAACTGGACGCAAACTGAATTTAATGATTTCTTGAATAATAAATCAAAACCAAATCATTTTTACAATTTAAATCTCCTAATAAATTATGGTTTGGGTGAGTTTGGACGGTTTAATCAGTTTATCGAGTTCATTGACCTTTTTGCGCACCCCTAATTATGAGTACTAGTTAAATACCGGTGCCACGAATGTGATGCTACATAATTGATATATAAATATACTTTAAATAAAAAACAATAAACGTAGCTAAAATAAATTTGTTTAAGTTTTTCTATTGAAAATTTTTATACCTGCCTTTTCCTTTCATTCTCTATATTGATATATTGATAAGAGTTACTAAGCTTAAATTTCCAGTCTGAGATTTTAGCCCGATTTTAGCCTAATTTGAAGCCCAATTTTAGCCAAACTTTTTAGGCCACACCAAAATCCTCACTCCACTCACCTCACTCGATCACTCACTCTCTTCTCATTCCTTTCTCTCGACTAACAGTTTCAGACTCTCACCCTCACTCGAATCTCTCTCGGTCATTTACTCAGAAGTTCGATCTCTCAGGCTTTCTCTTCGAAACAACAGCAACTTGCCCTCTCTCGAGTCTCGATCTCTCAAGCTTTCTCTTCGAGCCTCTGGAGCTTCCTTTTTCTCTCGCTAACTGGCTCTCTCTCAAAGGTATGAAATTTCTATATTCGGTTATGCAATTTGTGAAATTTCTAAAATTTCTATTCGGTTTCTGAAATTTCTGAGCGTCTCTGTTCTGAAATTTCTGAGTTCTCTATGGGTTTTATGGTGAAACTTTCACCCTCACTCGAAATTTCTGAGCTTGTCTGAAATTTCTATTAGTCCTCACTATTTCTTCCTGGATTTTCAGTGCTCGGTTCTGAAATTTCTGAGCTTCTCTGTTCTGTTTCTGGAATGCAGCTTACTATGATTATCTTGTGTTGAATATTGTAGAAAATCGATATTTTAATTTGTCTATAAATACTTCTTTGCAAGCTTTATTCTAACAGTTTCTGGAGTGTTGGTTCAGATTTATTAAATGTTAAACTGTTAGATAATTTTTCATGATGATAATGCCATTTTAATATGATGTTTTTGTTGAATTTTAATGTCATTAATGTTTTGTTGAATTCTAATGGTCATTACGTATTATTTGCATGATATAATCTATTGATTCAATTTTTCTAGTTATATTATATATAATAAATTTTATAACATTATTTTAGATGATCAAATTTTTTTTCTGAAACGGCGTACCGAAACATTGAAATATCTAAAACTTTTTATTTTTTCAGAAAATCGAAACGGTCACCGAAACGGAGTTGATTATGATACTTAATTTCCCATTTTCCTAAACCCTATCTATCTCAATCATCATTGCGTTTCTTCAGGGGCTGCTGTCAGCATGACTGTATGCTTTCCCACTTACTGGAATCAATTGCTTAGTTTTGCAATTTCCTTCCCCTAGTCCCTCCAAGGTAAGTTTGCGACTTCATTTTCTAATGTTAGAGTATATTAAGGAATAATTTGTAAAACCTCTCTTCAGAATATAAGATTTAACTGTTTCCTGTATCTTGAGGCTTGAAACTCATAATTTCCACCGATTAATGAGCTTCACTTTCTCTTTTCCTTTTCATTTTACTCTGATCGTATATTATCACCGTTTTCATGTTCTTTACTCTTGATTTTCCCGATGGCTTGTAGGAACTTGTTTTCATTCCCAAGAGAATATGTTTTATGGTCCACTTCTTTCCAAATGTTCTTGAGATTGTTATCTTTCTCTGATAGAAGAAAACAATTGGGATTGATTCTCTTTTAACTCAGAATCAAACTCTGCAAATGAAGCCGGGTTGACCACCACCATCCGGCGAGGTTAAGTGAGCCTGATGCTTGTTGGAAAAACCACGACCTTCCTTCGCCGAATTCAATCTGAGAGCAGCAATGGCAGGTCCATCTCGTCTCTTCTCTAGTTTCTTCATTAAATGGTTGGAGGTTGTTGTTGATATAATGCTACTTCGGGTGTACAATATACGCTATCTATGGCACGTCTAAGTCTCATTACGTACTTAGTTCAGCTTATGCTGAATTTTCGATGTTTCCTACGTATTATGTATCATAACTGTGTAGGGTCGTAATTTGAGTTGTAAGCACAACTTCTTTCTGCTCTATTTCTGTCGTGATTTTTTTTCCATATCATTGATTTTTACTGGTCATAGAGAACCAATCCAGAGTCATGGATTCAAGGTGCACTCTCAATGTTATTATAATAAAAAAGAAAGAAAAGTTAATCTTGATGTTCAAAAAACAAAGGAAAATTATTGATTTTATTATATATGACAGCTATAAGGTTACTTCCTCAATTTGATGATTTTTTTAGCGAGAAGACTTCTTTTGACCGATATGTCAGTTCCTTTAATTGGAGTGATAGTCATCCTTTAGATACTCATAAATTTCAGGTCAAGCATGGAAAGAACTTCTTCCTTTTGGATAAAAATAAATAAACTGTCTTTGTTTTTCAGGGAGATTGACAGAAGCTGTTGAACTCTTGTGCTGTGTGGCATTGCAAGTAGACCAGGGAACTTATGCTTTTTTGTTGGAAAAATGAGGAGTATAGAGTAGGGATGTCAAAATCACCCGCGGGTCCCCGAACCGGTGGGGACCGCCCTAATAGATTGAGATTTCGGTGAATGAATGAGTGATGAGGGGGGTACGGGGCAATTGTAAATAAACTCGCGCGGGGATTGGGGGGG
>QANY01012783.1:29376-100113 GCA_003255025.1 Datisca glomerata
GGGGGGGGGGGGGGGGGGGGTGGATATGATAGTCCCCTCTGCCCCCGCCTCATCACCGTCCCATTTCTTTTCATATATTTTTAAATATATTTATATTACATTGAAACGATAACCCTATGTTGCAACCCTACCCTAGCACTATTTTTTTTTTAATTCCCCTCACTACACCCACTAACTTAGCCATCAAATGAGACAATTTATATGTTATCTTTCTTTTAAGTCATCTTCATTGCTTTTACTGCCATCTTTCTCTCTTCCATACCTTGATGTCCTTTTGCCTCTGCCCCACGTTAGGGCGACCCTGAGAAATTCTACACATAATTCAAGTCCAAAGGAAGTGACGGGGAACCCGTGGTAACCCGATCCTAATGGGGATTCCCCGTTCCTGCTCCATGTCACCTTAAATGGGAATGGGGCGGGGATGGAGTTGACATGTGGAGGTGGGAATGGAGATGGGGGAGCTCGCCCCGCCCCATTGACATCCCTAGTATTGAGTAACATAAAGGAAGAAGAATTTGTACAGAAATCATCACTGCAGGATGTGTTCCCAATGAATATTCGAAGTCCAAATTATTGATACTGCATGCAAATCAAGAGATCCAAAGACTGACTTGCATTCATCCCTTTCTTAGTAAATTGTTAGAAAGAAGTTTGGTTACTTTTTAGATAGCTGGGATCATTCTTTTGACTGTTGATTTTTTGTTTAGCCCTTGTGGTTTTTTAGTAATATATATACCTTTTACTGATTAAAAAAAGTTCGGTTTCACAGAATGCAATAGTAGTGGGTTATGTGCAAAAGGGACTTGACTGAGGAAGTAGGATTGTGTTGTTATTTTGGGATGAGGTAGAACGGTTTCAGACTAGATCAGTATACCTTTGCATCAGTCTTCAGAGTCTGCGGTTTTTGCTTCATGGGAGCCTACAAAATGAGGAGGCAGTGAAGTGATAAGGTGTTTAATTGGGGAAAGGGTTGGTGTCAGTAGTACTCTTGTTGGCATTTACTTTAAATGCAGTGATTTACATGTTCACCGTCAGATATTTGACAAATCTTTGAACAGGATTGTCATTACGTTGAATTCTTTAATATCTAGGTGTGCCAATAAGGAAGATTTGTTGAAGTTCTGTTTTTAATTACATGGAAGCTTAGGGTGTCGGACCAAATTATGTTTCTCTTCTGGCAGTCCTCTTGGCTTGTAGCCATCAAGGTTTGGTGCATGATGGTTGTAAAATTCTCTGTCAGTGATGAGGGATTATGGAATTCAGCCAAGAGGGTAATGTTATTCTCCCATGGTGGATCTTATGGGCCTCGGGAAGATAACAGGAAGTATTCATTAAGCCATTTTTTGGTCAATTTTGGAAGGAAATGCGTTCTAGGATTTTTGAAGGGATAATGAATACTTTTTGTAAAGTTTACTTTTGTTTACCAATTTTCTTATAGGGTGGCTTGGATGTTTGTTTTCAGGTTTTGATTCTGAAAAAAACCTGGGTGGACTCTTTGCTGTTACTATACTTAGAATAAAGCCCTTTAGGACCTTTTGTGATTAATACATGTTTATTTTTACCAGACAGAGAAAAACGAATTCACAGAGAAGTAGGCTTGATGAATCTTGCTGCAAAGACTTCTTTGAATTTGAACCTGAAAATACTGGGAAGCTTGTGATCTGATCAAATGCTTATGCCGCCTCTGGGTTGGGATGATTCTGCAGAGATTAGGGACATGATGAAGGAATGCAGAATTGTTAAGGTTCATAATGAGGTCCCTTTAGATTTTCAAGGAGACAAATCTCACATTTGAGAGAAATAAATTCTCTTTCAAAGGAGGTGGTCCGCATTCCTCATTCGAGTGGCAAACAACTTTAGCAATTAGATTTTCTTGATTGTGTCGAATTGAGTAATCTGTATGATCTTACCTGAGTATGTCATTAAAAGTTTAAATTCAAATTTTCATAAAAATACTATTGTAAAAATCTAACAAACGAAAGATAGAATATAATCTACTAAGATGGACTTTTCAATTTAGATGTATTCTTGAAGGGTAGAATATAGTTTTGGATGTGCTCTTTTATAAGCTGTTATTACTGGTATGGTTGCTTTAGTGACTGCTTCTAGAATGTTAAATATCCAATTAACATGTTATGTTTGAGAACTTAGGAGCAATAGATATTTATCTAGCAATAAATTTACCCAACTTTTACGTCATCATTATGTCATGCTGTTGAGGTACTTCTGCCAATCTTCTTACTAAAAGTTTTTCTTCTTTAAATTTATGATGCAGAAGTTTTGCAATAATAAAGTCAAACAAGGACACTAGATACAGATTGGATTCAGTTGTGACACATGGCGATTTAAAATTCTCATGCTGCTCATTTTCAAATTTGTCAACTTCCAAGCCGAGTTCTGGTCCTGATGCATGTGATCTGGTAATTAATTCCACGGCCTTGAATGATGATGGCTCAGAGTCTGAAACCGAATGGGAGAGTTTACTCAAACCTTTTGACCTTGAAAAGCTTAGAACGTCGCTCACTCGAATTAGCCCTTTTCAGCTTTCTAAATTGCTTGAACTCCCACTTGACGTTTCCACATCGATTGAAATATTTGGATGGGCAGGTGCCCAAAAGGGCTATTGCCATTCATTTAATGTTTACTATGTGTTAATCAATAAGCTTGGGGTGGCTGGGGAATTTAAAGTCATAGACAGTTTGTTGTTGCAGATGAAAGATGAAGGGATTGTTTTTAGGGAATCCCTTTTCATATCAATCATGAAACATTATGGCAGTGCTAATCTGCCTGGACAAGCCACTCGAATGCTCTTGGAAATGAGGACAGTTTATTCTTGTGAACCCACTTTTAGATCCTATAACGTTGTACTAGAGATATTGGTGGCAGGTAATTGTCCTAAAGTTGCAGTTAATGTTTTCTATGACATGCTGAGTAAGGGTAAGTCTCCTACTGTCTTTACATTTGGCATTGTGATGAAAGCACTTTGTATGGTTAATGAGGTGGATTCTGCCTCTTCACTCCTCAGAGATATGACCAAACATGGATGTGTTCCTAATTCAGTAGTTTACCAGACTTTGATACATGCACTGTCCAAGAACAACCGAGTAAATGAAGCACAGACTTTACTGGAGGAAATGTTTGTCATGGGATGTGCACCTGATGTTCAAACTTTCAATGATGTTATTTATGGCCTCTGCAAGGTAAATCGGATTCGTGAAGCAGCCAAATTAATCGATCGCATGGTTGTCCGAGGGTTTACCCCTGATAATTTAACTTATGGGTTTTTGATCCACAGATTATGTAGAATTGGACAAGTGGATGAAGCTAGGGAATTATTGAATAAAGTGCCTTCACCAAATCTTATGCTCTTCAATATGGTAATCAATGGCTATGTGATGAGTGGACGGCTTGATGATGCCAACGCTGTCTTAAATCATGGTAAACTGTTATTTGGATTTGATCCTAATGTTTTCACATACAACATTTTGATACATGGACTTTGTGAAAAGGGGAATCTCAGTTCGGCTCGGCATTTGATTAGTGAGATGGGGATTAAGGGTTGCAAGCCCAATGTAATCACATACACGATACTAATTGATGGGTTTTGCAAGGAGGGCCAATTTGAAGAAGCTGGTCTTATTTTACATGAGATGTCAGCTGAAGGACTGAGTCTAAATACAGTGGGATACAATTGCCTTATATGTGCTCTATGCAAGAATGCAAAGGTTGATGAAGCTTTAATAATGTTTGGTGAAATGTCTAGAAAAGGTTGCAAACCTGACATTTTTACATTCAATTCACTCATCTATGGATTATGCAAGATTGATAAGATGGACGAGGCCTTCGGATTATATCGTGATATGTTACTGGAGGGGGTTATCGCTAATACTGTCACTTACAACACTCTTATTCATGCTTTTCTTAAAAGAGGTGCAATCCAAGAAGCACTTGCACTCGTAAACGATATGCTATTTAAAGGATGTCCTCTTGACAAAATCACATACAATGGTCTAATAAAAGCATTCTGTAAAGCAGGGGCTGTTGAGAAAGCTTTGGGGTTATATGAAGAGATGATGAGGAAGGGACTAAATCCCGATACGATATCATGCAATATTTTGATCAATGGGCTGTGTAAACTTGGCAGAGTGCATAATGCATTCGAGTTCCTTAGGGATATGGTTCACAGGGGTTTAACACCTGATATAGTCACTTATAACAGCCTGATACATGGTCTATGCAAATTGGGGCGCCTACCAGAAGCTTTGAATCTCTTTGAGAAATTACAAGCTGAAGGCCTATGCCCTGATGCTATTACCTATAACACCTTTATTAGTTGGCATTGCAAAGAGGGTATGGTGAATGATGCTTGTTCACTTTTATGTCGAGGTGTTGATAACGGAATTGTACCAAATATTGTAACTTGGAATGTGCTCGTCCACAGGTTTGTAAATGACAGCAACAAGGAGAATTCAATTTTGGCCTATAATGAAATTTGGCGACTATATGAAAATATGTTGAGGTAAATTTTTTTTTGAAAATTTGCACTTCTTTTTCGGTTACAAGGTCCGCTCTTCTTAGCCTTCTTATTATTTTTCGTCTTGTTTAAATGTTGCAAATAGTTTGTGTAATTGTAATTTGATCAGCTGTAGAGTATTGCACAGATAATATGATCACCCACAGGAGATTGCCTTACTGATTACTGATTTCATTATGAGTTGTATTAGTATCACTACTTGTACTGTCATTTGTTAATCTATTGAACTCCATTTTTGTGCATTATCGGACAATCTTTTAGATCACGGCCTTACTTGTTTGGCACTTGAGTTCCTTCTAAACTCTTAAGATCCTGAAGTAGAAGAAAGCTTTAAGAATATGCTCAAATTTTGTTATTAACGAATATGAAACTTGTAGTGAAGCCCAAATTTGCAAAAGAATATTTTTTTTTTGTGGCAAAGTAGTGATGATAAAATATTAAATTATTAAGATTAAAGTTTGCAAAATATTCAGTTGTTAAGAACAAAGTAGTGATGATAAAATATTCAAAGTAGTGATGATAATATTTGATAAAATATTCAAATATTCAATTATTACCCTTCTCCGAGAGAACCTGAGAGAACCCGAACCCGAACCCGAGAGAACCCTCGTATCTTCGCCAGCGTCGCTGAGCTCCCTGCCTTGTGTCATTGTCATTGAGACCATTAGAATGTTGCAGTTAGCGAACCTAGGCAAAATTCGTGAGTACCCTAATCCCTGTGTTCAAACCCTACACTTAAAGTGATCCTACCCCGCCACACCTTCTCTGATCGTTTCTTCGTCGGCGATGCCGTGCGTTCCTTTTATCGTGTCGCCTTAGGAACTTAGCCCACCACGAGTTTTCTCAGACTCGTCTTCATCTCCGGCCTTATCCTTAGTTTACGCTGGAATTGGTAAGGAGTCTCGCAATAGTGAAATCAGATTCACTGAATTCTCAAGGTATAAATGCTACGGTTTCAAGTTGGATTTAGGTGGAGCTTATTGGCTCGAGGAAACCATGCAGGAGTTTAGTGGCTTTCAGCAAGGAAGGTATAATTTCAGGAGGTTTAGAAGCTCAAATTACATTGTGATGGTAGTTTCACTTCAAAATAGTCGAGGCTCGTTCCTAGAAATATCTAAAATTCAAGATAAAAATTCAGATCAGAAGCTCATCATATCGGGAGGAAAAAACTTGGAAGGTTGGATTCATTCTATGAAGAGCTAGAGGCATTCATGAAAGATAAGAAGACTTTACCTTGGTCTTTCGCTGAAGTGGTGGTGGGTAGTATGAATGGGGAGGGGAGCCATCTACCTGGTTAGACTGAGCCTTCTACTTGGTTATTCATAATGGAATATGCGAAAATCTACAAATGGATTGTGTGATAAGGCCCTTCCAAGTAAATCGAGCGATTCCTCACATTAAAGATTTGTATGGTCGTTTTATTGTCAAAGCCCCTGGAGTTCCCGGTTGAGATAGAGATAGGAATCCTGCATTCTTTTATAAGGAAGATTGCGTTCAAAGCTATGGTGGGGTTGTTGGCTATTGATAATCTCCCTTTGCAATTTTGGAAGCTGGATTTTTTAAGGAGATCAGAGAAGCTTGTGATGGCTTTATCATGGCAGACGCAGCTTCAATTGGCCGTAAAAATTTATATGCAGCTAAGATCAAAGTCAAACGCAATGTTAGTGGTTTTATTCTGGCTGAAGTGTATGTTCAGAGGGGAGGAGTCAGCTTTGTGGTCAGGATGAGAAAGCCAGTTTTTGAAGAGGAGAAAAGGCCTGATTCCAAGGAGTAGCTTATTTATGCTGGATATGCTTATTTATGGTACATAAATGAGAAAAATTTATATGTAATAATTACTTTCGTGATATCGGAGAAAAAAATAATTAAATGCTACATAGACTATTTAGATTTTTAAGCAATTGCTAGCAAAGAATCTATATATATTTTTGCTATAAAAATTTTGAACAAATTGACATTGAGTTTATAAGTATAGTTTAAGGAAGAAATATATTTTACTTTTTGGTACAGTAAAAGAAAAATAGCAGATTTAATTTTATTGGTGGAGTTAATAAAATAGTTAATTCATTAGTACGTAAATATATATATATATATATATATATATATATATANCCCTAAATTCTAAACCCTAAACCCTAAACTTACCTAACTATTTCACCTTAATTTCTTATATACCAAACAAGTTAATCATTCATTTTCAGTAACTTTTTAATTTAATTATATGTTACTGAGCATGATAATTTTAATATCTGATCATCTAATTTTAACACTTAAACTTACATAACAACTTAACTTCTTCAATATTCCTATTTGAGTGATTAGTTTAAATGATCAAGAATATCAAAAAGTTTAAGAAAATATAAAAGGATGACACAAGTTACAAAAGTACAAAGATGACAAATTTTAAAGCAAAAATTAGGGAAATGAGCAATTTGTTTTTACTATTTTAGAGAATAGCAAAAAAAAATTGCACAAATCATCATTTTTTACCAATTTCTCACTATGTGTTCTTAGTTTCTGCTTTGTCTCTCGTTCTCGCTTCCCCCTCTATCTCTCTCTCGTTCTCTCTTTGTTTCTCTCTCTCATTCTCTCTCCGTCATCATTGGCGGTGGAAAATATCGGCGAACTCCTCCCTCCCCTATTCTTTCTTTTCCATTTTCACAAGTGGAAAAGTGCACATAAATTGAGAGGGAGAAGAGATGAAGAATCAGGGAAAGAGATGAAGAATCATAAGAGGAGATTGTTATGGTTTCTAGATTGATTTTCTTGTTTGATTTCAGAAAGATTGAAACTCCAAATTGAGAAACCAGGCAATCCAACGAGAGAGATGAAGAAGAAGAATATGGGGATGAACTTGAGTGTGAGAATAAGAGATTGTTAAGGTTTTCTAGATTGAATTTCTTGTTTGATTTCAAAAAGATTGAAACTCCAAAATGAAAAATTGAGGAATCTAGCGAGAGAGATGGAGAAGAAAAAGAAGAATAAGGAAACGAGCTTGAGTGTGAGAATGAGTATGATACTGAATGATATATATAAAAATATACTACATATATACTATGATATATTAAAATATACTACGATAAACTGATAGTATATTAAAATATACTATAATATATTAAAATATATCATGGTATAAAGTTATACTCATGGTATATTTTATATACCATAGTACACCTGCACATAAAAATTTTCAGCTTTGTAAAAAAAAATACAATTATAAAAAATATGGTCATTCTTGCAAATGCATCTTTTTCGGCCCTTCTCTTATTTATTTATAAAAAAATGGTATTTTTTCCTAAATGAACTAATTTTAAATTGTAGGCGTGGGTTTGAAATTAAGAATTTTCAAATTCGTCGATTTTACAATTCTTGAAATTCAAAACTCACACATTTTAAATGATGTAATACATACCAGCAGTCTCTATAATATACTTAAGGCATGTTTTATACTTAAATTATGTGTTTAGAATAATATGTTATGCATATAGTAGATTTACAGAATATCTTTATAAGTGTTTTTACATTGTATTTTGTAATCAAAAGGTTAGATGTTATATATTATTTTCATGATTTGCTATATATATATATACACACGCGCACACACTCACGCACACAAATACACATGCAGTTTATTTATTTACTTTTCTAATTTTTTTTTTCAGATCTTCTTCCCTACGCAGGCACTAGCTCTCATCCCTTCATCTTAGGCATACGAAGCTTATCTCGCTGTCTAAGCCACGAAACTATGGCCGCGATGATCTTCCTCCATGGCTGTGATGCTCATCGTCTAACCGCAAAGCATGTCGTCCAGTCATAAAGTTCCTATCGCAAAGTTTTTGTGGGTAGTTGGAAGAGGACTGCTTAATGGGGAAGATAGGGAAGATAAGCTGGAAATTTTTTCTGGCTAGGCAGTCTACTATTGTAGATGTATTATCTTTTATGATTCATTGATTTTTAAAAACCTATGCCAGTTTTGTGTTTTTAATTCCAGAGGGAGCTAATGTTAATGAAAACCCTTGTTCAAGCCGAAGCCATTTGAACCATAATGACGTTTGATCAAACGAGCTGCCTCGTACCTTATTCAACCCCAAACCGTTTAGACCCTATACGTTAACCAAAATTCCTGCAACTTAAGTGGCAAATGCCTATCATAGAATGCCTAGAATTGGATCTAGGATTATCCTTTCTTCATCTAATTAGTAAGAGGACGTCAAATCGCCGCAACATGCCCTACTAAATAAATTCCCCCCTCGACACTGACTAACGCTATCCTTCCATGTAGATTCTGACAATTTCACAAACATCTTGAAACGAACTCCACCGACGATCGTATCCAAAAACATGTTGAAACCTCCTCCTATCCTTCGAAGTGTCTAACATAATAGCTAATAGGTCAAAACCATAAGACGATAAATGACATAGCATGGGCTCATGTTAACATACACATCAAGCCACCCGCTATTAAAAAGCATATCTATCCATTTGTTCTTCAATGAGAACCTAACTCCCTCTTGTTTATCCAAGTACACGGAAGAGCCACAAACTCAATATCGATCAAGCCATATGAATGAGCGAAGTTAGGAAGAAGGCAAAGACTACTTAGGCTTCTTAAATTGTAGTCCCGTTTTTCATCCGAACACATCCGACCGTAAAAGCCCCTATGACCACAGTTGCTTCGACTAAATTACAATGAGATAGGCTAGGATGTCTAATTATTGGTTGTGAACAGAATCACTAGACCTAATATACATTGCAAAAAGGTTCCAGATTCTGTTTTTTGCACTAGCTAAAAATTCGAACCTCAATAAAGAATTTCCCCGTACTTAACTAGATTTACCATCGAATTATCCCTTGTCCAATTGGATGCACCATTAAAAAATCCGGTGCACCAGTAATATGCTTAAGACGTTTCACCATCAAACTCTTATATTTTTTCCAACCCCGCAATGAGGAAACTGTCTATAGGTTCCTGAAGATTCCACACCATAATTTTCAACGATCAGGCTAAGGTTGTTTAGGGTCAGCTACCTCCACCCATTTCGAACAACAATGACTTTGATATACCTTCTTTTTAACACGTCTAAAGTATTGAACACCTTCATCATTAAGTTCAACACCATCAGAACCCGATTCCTTCCTTCTTTTCAACCATTCACTAAGGTGTGAAACTTCTATGATCCATGAAAATCAACTGACTTACCCACCAAAGAAGCTACTGATGATCCGACAAAGAAGGCGTACAAGAAGCCTTAGAGCAGGCGGCTTGGCCCCTCTTGTTGGGGCTATTCCTTGCTGTCATCTGATGGACTCTAATCATGATGGCCCCAGCTTAAATGGATCATTTCCCAAACAATAATCGCCATGAAAAGATCCTTGGCTCATTTGAATATCGAAAAATGACATATATAAGTCACTTTCATAGTAATAATAACAAATTAGAAATTGACTTAAAAGAAATTAAAATAAGTAAAATGGCACTTTTTAGTTAATTTAGTTCTAATCATGATGGCCCCAACTTAAATGGATCATTTGCCAAACAATAATCGCCATGAAAAGGTCCTTGGCTCATTTGAATATCGGAAAATGGCATAGATAAGCCACTTTCATAGTAATAATAATAAGTTAGAAATTGACTTAAAAGAAATTAAAATAAGTAAATGTCCATTTTTAGTTAATTTAGTTGTAAACTTTTATGATTTATCTACAATGCCCTTATCTCATGTTTCTATTTCAGTTTTTTTAATTTGGAGATTAATATCAACAAATCAAATATTTGAAATTAATTTTAAAATATGCAATCACCAATAATTCCTATTACTACTCATAAATTTATGGAATATTTGAAAGATGCCTTTTAAATAGATAATTAAATAAATAAAATATCTACAAAAATATCAAATATTATTTTTAAAAGTCATATTAATTGTGATCTATAAATTTACACGATTAAATTAATTTTATGAAAAAAATATCACATGCTAATTTTTTAAAAGCGTATCTTAACCATTACTTTTTAATAGGTAATTTAGAGCCACGTACAGAATCAAAAAAATATATTAAAGAATATGTAAAAGTAAAACTAGGCATAAACATTGGGAGAGAATTTGAATTAAAATCACAAACAAATTTTTTTCTAAAATCTCTAAAATCGAGGTATATCAACAAATCCCACCCTTGAATTAAACTGATGATGGATAAGATAATGACATTTTAGACAACTAATAATTTTTCAAATCACACCAACTAAAAATGGGCTATTTATTTATGACTATATTTTTAGGCTATTTTCTAACTTATTACCATGAAATGGTCTATATGCTAGGGTTTCTGTTTGAATATCATCACAAATCTTTTGAAATTCTTTATTTCCACATCGACCAAATTTTTATTTTTCTTCCCAATTGCAAAAATGAAAAACAAGAGAACATCAAGAATATACTATTTTAAAAAAATAAAAAATAGCGAGATAAAATAAAAATAAAAAGTAGCCAGCCTCCATTCTAAAAAAATGTGTATCGCTAGAAATCAAGCCCCAGCGTCTAGAAAAATTGAAATGCAACACCATAAATTTTATATAATATATATGATACATAAAAAATATACTGTAAATATATAAAATATGTACGATACATATTTTGTATACAATCAATAACTAGAAGCAAATTTCGGCAGAGGTGCCAGAAATTATTTTTGGGCACGCGTAATTTTTTGGATGGAATGTATGCAATGACTATTTTTTATATTTTTTTAATATTCTTGGTCATTTTTTATATTTTTTTTAAACATGATCTATTAGATGAAAGGAATTAGATTCTCCCACCATGTTGTGCATCTTTCCCAAGCTGCAAGATCCAACCTTTCCTTCCTTCAAATTAGATTTTCCCATTTTCTTCTCCTTTAATTCAGCCTTCAAACCTAAGCTCTCACACACACACTCTCTCCCCCTCTCTTTTTCTCCATCAATTTATGCTCCTCGTCACAGGTGAAGATCTCATATCTCTTATTTTAGTAAGGGTTCTCCAGTCATTCTATTTCCATTTTCTTCTCCTTTCCTTGTAAAGGTTTTTCAACACCTAGATCAAAATCTATGATAATTTTTCATTCACTTTGGTCTAGATATATGGCGGGTTTCCTCCATAGATATAAACGTATGGTGCTTTTCCTCTACAAATCTAGATCTATGGTAATTTTCTTTGGTGTAGTTCATTTAATGTGTATTTTTTTACAGATATAGCTATGATCTACCAGTTTTAGGGGTCTAGTATGCCGGATACTTTATCGAATTGCTTGACAGAACTCACTTCAACTGCTTTCACTTATGTTCTAGTCGATTTATATATGTGGTTGTTAAGCTTTATTGCTGAGTTTTTGAGATTTGGTGTATTTTATTGATACATCTTTATTTTCTTGTTATTCTCTCGATCTATATGTGTATTCTTTTTATTAGAATGGATTATCACTTCGGTAAGAAAAAATTAGTCAACACAACTTCAGAATTCAAGTTTCCAAAATTATTCCAAACTAAAATGTTACATGATTGTTTCGGTCCTATACTTTTGGGAGCTTCAAGATTCAGAACCGTTGGGCAACACCAATTCACCCGTTGGCTACTGGGCAGGCTTCGCGATTTCTGACAAAGAATGAGTATGAGCCTTCTCTTTGTCCTTTAGCACCTTCCGATGTAACATTTGAATAAAATGTGCTTTTTCCATCAAATAAAATGTTCGAGCCACTCATCAAAGGATTAAAGATTTCAATTTCCACATAAACCCCGATGTAACATTTGAATTCAAACCCATCTTTTCTAAAGCCTTCATCCGATTCGATCACCCAAAAGATATCCAAGGCGAAAGACTCCTTATTCAATTGCAATATGTTGGATTACATCTACTCGTAACAAAAAGTTTTCTTCAAACGCTTACAACTCGTTCTCAATAACAAAAAGCAATGCTTCACATGGAAGAATTCGAAGAAGATGTGAAAAAATTATCTTTATCAACTTCATCATAACGGGCATCCTCCCTTAAGTATCAAGCCCCTCGAAAGACTACCTTCCCCTGACATTCAGTCTACAAGCTTCATTTTTTACAGCGACACCCTCTCTAGGAATCTCCACCACATTGGCTTCCTCCTTCGTTAGATTGCAACTGTCAAGGAGGACCGACAAAAGTCATCCATAGTTTTGACGACCACTACTTCCTCATTGTTTTCTTCCATCACAAAATCTAGCCCCAAAAACTACACTACACCCCGAGACAACTGCTCATATTGAGGTTGCGAGAACAAACCTTTGCAAACTCCCAACATTTATTTAGTTTTAATTCAGTTCTCTTTATAAGGTCATGAGTTATGCATCTAGATATATATGTTATTAAGTCCTTACAGGTATGTGACTATAATCATTTGTTGTTGATCTACAGCCCTTATAGCCCTTATAACTCCTGATAATCTTAATTGTTGTTGAACTCTATCTCAAGTAGAGTCATTGGTGATCTATACAAAGTCTACGAATGTTACTCGCAGACTTAGATTTGGACTCTTGGTCTTGATAGGTCTCATCAAGTGAGCAATGATGCTAATGCACATTAGAATCTCAGGCCCAACGAAACTTCTCTTCATCTAGGCCTCAAAGTTCATCTTGTTGACCAAACCAAGAAGCTAGTCGTCCATGGCCGAGTTGCTCTCTGTCCATAGCCATGATGCTCGTCGTCCAACCGTAAAACTCACTGTCCAATCTCGAAGTTCTAACCACGAAGTTTCCATGGGTAATTGGGAAGGGGGCTGCTAATTGGGGAAGATGAATAGGCGATTTTTCGTGATTAGGCAGTCTACTATTGTAAATGTGCTATTTTTGATGAATTTTAAAACTTTGTTGTTTTTGTTTAATCTTTAAACGGCTATTCTGAAGGAAACCCTTGTTCAAGCCGAAGCCATTTGGACTCTAATGACTCGTGGCCCAAAGAGCTTCGTCGTTCCTTGTTCAAGCCGAAGCCATTTGGACTGGACTCTGCGTTTCTCAAAGCAAAATATGAGTCACTGATATGCATTTTGTTTGACAAGGTCATAGATTGAGAAGCAAATTACGATATTTAATTAGTTGGGAATTACAAAAGAGCTCAACTTTTCAAAGGGACTAATATTTCTTATCACATATGAATTATGTGTAGATTAAATTTGTGTTACTTTCTTTATGTTATGCCGTCCATCCAATACTTAGTATTTGGCGTCTTTGAATAATCATCCGAGCTGCTATGAGGCACATCGCTTTTGGAATTCTGGTTGTTTTTTATTTATCGTACTTCTCCTAAGGTACGGAATCTAATTGTTTAAGATAGTTATAGTATTTTGTGCTTTATAGATTCGTAAAATATCGGGTTATAAGAAACTTATTGTAAATGTGATTATATCTTCTGCACCATATAATTTAATAGAAGACTCACATAAATGATCAATCATAAATAAAAGGTGTATTCTAGGACATCGACAATTTTTTAATTAATATAGAGATTTGGCGTGAATAATCGTAACACTTTTGACCTTAATACTTAAATATATAAAGAAAGATCAAGACTCGAACAATTAACAATAAATTAACAATGGTTAATTTATTTTCCTAAAATTTTGAGGAACTAAAAGCTAATTTCATCCTTTATAATACAGGCTTATATATTTTAAATCGGTCACGCAATACATTAAAGTAATAGAAAACAGGGAAGGGTAGGGAAGAATAATGTATTAGGTTAACCACAAATCTGAATATATTGGGATAAGAATAGCAACGAGGACAATTTCTAAACTATCTTTAAATTAAAGCAAATAAATAAATGGAACATATGTTATGCTCAACATTCCCTTTTAAGTTGGCGTATGGATGTCTATTATCATCAATTTGTGAAGAGTGGACTTAAGAAGAGATGATACGACTGACTTTGTAAGAGCATAACCGCTTGTTCAGATGAAGGCAGGGGCAAGGGTAGATTTTTTTGTAAACAATGGCAAAAATAACGCAAAAAGATACCATTTTTGAGGAAAAAAAATTGGCGTGTAAGGTTTTCTTTTTTGGAGAAAGAATTTTGGTGTATAAGAGGGCAAAATTGTGGCGTGTAAGGTAAGTAATAAGTCTACTAACTCATTTGTCCTAAAAGCCTTTATGTAAACTATGATTTTTTAAATGAATTTAAGAGTTAAAGGGGGCAAAAACTAACTATCTAAATTATTTAGGGGGTAAATATTCATTTTTTCTAATTTTGTGTAGATATGTATAGGATAAAAATTGAAATTTCACAAAATTAAGAGGGGCAATTGCCCCCTTTTAGGGCGAAGGTAGCCTCACCCCTGGATAAAGGAACAAACTTTGTAAAGATGATTGCAGACCAAACTTTCTTCTAGATAAAGTGGATGTCAACCTCAATATGCTTGGTCCTATCATGCAGTACAAAATAAGGCAAACAGTTAGAAAAATCATGTTCCCCACAAATCGAGTAAAGCCAAAGAACCTTACATGCCCTCTAAGCCATAGCCTTGTACTCATCCTTAATATAAGATTGAAAAACAACAGACCGCTTCTTATTCTTCTAAGAGATAAGATGATTCTCATAAAATGAATAAAAATCAGATTTTGATCTCCTATATCCGTCTTAGACCTGGCATGGTAGCATCAATAAAGCAAGATACATTAGGCCTGGCATCGATCTCTTATCCCACTATTACAGTGCCACATGGCACTATAATAGCACATGTTAATCTCTGATACACAATCAGTGATTGGTACACGACAATTACTGCATATTCAATATTTATTTTAATTAAATTAAATATCTAGATATCAGTTAATTCAAATTTAACATATTTAATTATCCCCATCAATTAAATTATCTATTATTTCACAAATAACAGATTTACTTGATCCAAATTATTATCTAATAATAATTTAATTATTTAATTCATAAATTAGATATTTTGTCTCACTTATTGATAATTAGAAAAATAACTGATAATTATATATATATATATAATTATGTACTTGCCCGAGAATAAAATTTTTTTTGTAAGTAAGTCATTTTCTCATGTCCTGAAATATTCACACCCTAGACTACGAAGTACAGAGGTGACTTGTGGACCATGAACCTATAATCCTAAGCTCTAATAAACCAGATTATAAATTTAAACTCTTTAATTAAATAATTTTATTTATTAATTATATGATTACTCCACTATAAATATGAAATTTCACTTTTTGAGATTATATATTATATTTACAGAGTATTCTCATGTAGTCCACTGATATAATCATTTCACGTAGTTCTGTCTTCTAATTATTGGTTCATAAATTAGAACTTGTCAAAATTACTGTTTTACCTTCTAATTATATCTTGATTTTTAAGTATCATTAATACACTAGTGAATGATTAATTTATAATCTTATTATAAATTTGAGCTCAATAATCATTCAGTTCCAGAATTAACACTTAAAAGTGAATCAATATATTATCTGTTAGGAAAGCTTGGATTCTAAATATTGTAAGATCATGTTCCCAGCCATCCATATAACTGAATCTTCAAAACAAAAGTCACTAGCCTGTTTTACAAACAAACCTTAACGAGTGAATCAACAGATTCAGTAGATATGCATAGAACTTCATGACTACTCAGGATTCAGACTGATCTACATATGATCATCAAATTGATGTGTATTAAATCTTTATGATAAACGAAATGTTGATAAATATTTTAATTCACACCGGTCTAGTCCTATATAATCTCATTATATAAAGTACATTCACTAAGATGTCTATCTACATCAATGATAATGATCTAGATCACATGCATTCATAATACTCAGTGAATGATACTAGCAATCATTCATTAAAGATTCCATACTTTAATATATTGCTGACAATTTTATTCATTATATATGATCTTAATCATTTCGTACTAATACAAAATCATAGTCTCATCAATGGATATAGAATTTTCAGATATTTAAATAAATTATTCAACAATAATTTAAAATAATAATTATAAGAAAAATGTAATCTTTATTAAATTTCATATCAAAATATCGATACACATATTCTGAGGGCATAAACCCCAACAATCTCTCACTTGCCCTAAAGCAAATGTGGTATCTCTCTTAATCCCATATTACGCACGTGGCCCTCAAATGATTTCGCAGGAAGTGTCTTTGTAAAAGGATTAACCAGGTTTTGTTCCAACATTATCCTCATAACAGTTAGAGCTAGATTCTGATTCAATGTTATCTTCATAACAGTTAGATCACCTCAGTGTATGACCCAGAAGTCGACTTTCGACTATCCTTATCTGATTCCCAATCAGTATATCCAGCGCGATTCAGGTCTCCACCTGAATAAACAAGCATATAGTTTCTTGTTTCTCCTAAGATACTTGAGAATGTGCTTTACTGCAATCCAATGTTCCAAACCTGTATTAAATTGATAACGACTAACATTTTCACTACATAACAGATGTCTGGTCTCGTACACAACATGACATGCATGAGACTTTCAACTGCCGATGTACATGGAACCTTTTTCATATCCTCTTCCTCATGATTTGTCTTAGGATATTGTTCTTTGGAGAGGAAATTCCATGTTTGGTGGGTAGTTGACCTTTCTAGGAATTCTCCATAGAAAATCTCTCCAGCACTTTTTAAGATGCCTGAGAAAGTGGCAAGATCATGTTCTTTCTATCTTTTATGATTTGGATGCCTAGAACACAACTCGCTTTTCCCAAATCTTTCATTTAAAATTTCTCAGCTAACTACTTCTTTACTTTTGACAAAGTTTCTACATCATTCCCAATGAGTAGAATATCATCAACATAAAGAATTAAGAAATCTACTATCTAATTTTTGATGTATTTTTAAACACAAGCTTCATCAATTTATTGCTCGAAGTCATAAGACTTTATAATCTCATCAAATGTAAGATTCTAAGATCTAGATGCTTGCTTGAATCCATACATGAATTTAATAAACTTGTATACTTTCTGATCTTGCCTCTTTTATATGAACATTTCTAGTTGCATCACATCGATACTTTTTTTAAGAGAGTCATTCAGAAAAGCTGTCTTAATGTCCATTTATTATATCTCATAGTCAAAACTAGCAGCTATGGACAAAATGATGCGAATGGATTTCAGCATGGCCATAGGGGAGAATGTCTCTTCATAATTGACTCCCTACCTTTGTGTATAAACCTTGACTATTAACTGTGCCTTGAAAGTCATTATTTTTCCATCTGCACCTATTTCGTTCTTGAAGATCCATTTACATATAATGGGTCTGACATCTTCAGGTAGATTTACAAGTTCCCAAACGGAATTGTAATACATAGATTACATTTCCTGGTTCGTGGATTCTTGCCATTTCTCATTTTCAGGATCATCCATTACTTCTTCATAAGATAATGGATCGTCCTTATTACTGTTTGACACCAAGACATGTGCTTCTAGTTTGTAGCAAACTGATTATTTCACAACCCTCCCACTACGATGTTGCATATGGGTTTCTTTTGCAGGAACTGTGATTTCTCTTGTTTATCGTTTATCAGTAGAAATTGAAGGTGGTTTGCTCTCACCAGCCACTAATTCCTCAGAATTACTTTGCTACGAGGTTTGTAGTTTTACATATAGTCATGCTCAAGGAAGGTTGCATTTGTTGACACAAATATCTTTTGATCCTTGTGACTATAAAAGTACCCACCTCGAGTCTTTGGAGCATAGCCTATAAATATCCATACCTCAGACCTTGAGTCTAACTTTCTAATCTTAGGTCTGAGAACGTGAGCTCTCCACCCCCATATACAGAAACAACGCAAACTAAGTTTGAAGCCTTTCCATCACTCTGAAGGCGTCTTGCTTACAGACTTATAGGGCACTACATTCAAAATGTAAGTTTCCGTGTGTAGTGCATATGCCCAAAATATAAGTGACAGTGATGAGTAGCTTAACATCGACCTAACCATATCCAATAAGATTTAGTTTCTCCTCTCTGAAACACTATTTTTCTGTGGTGTTTCAGGTGCTATGAGTTGGGATAAGATTCCACACTCTAGCAAATAATCCTTGAATTCTAAATCTAAGAATTCACTACCTCAATCGGATCGAAGGGTTTTTAATGATTTACCTAATTATTTTTCAGCTTCAGCTTTGAAGTCTTCGAACTTTCCAAAAGTTTCAAACTTTCTTTGCATTAGGTAAGTATAACCATATCTTGAGTACTCATCAATAAAAGTGAACAAGTACTCATAGCCACTTCTAGCTTGTACATTGATCGGTCCACTAATGTCACTATGTACTAGCTTAAGTGGTTCATTGGCTCTTTGACCCTTTCCTGTGAAAGGTCTCTTGGTCATTTTACCCTCTAGACAGGATTCACAAACATGAAGGGTTTTAACATTTAGTCTTCTCAAAGCATCATACTTTGTTAACCTATTTAACCTATCTAGATTAATAAGTCCCAACCTAAGATGCCAAAGATATGTGTTATCATCATCGTGAGAAACTCTTTGTCGTTTATTACTTTTAGGTTTTGCTACTTTAAATAATTCAAAATTATTTAACTCACTTTTAGCCGGTTTAAGCATATTCAGTCCGTTTATAACTTTTGCATGACAAATATAGAATCTATTCTTAGAAATAATAAACTCTTTATTAATAAAAGAAACTTCGAATAATTGTTCTCACAAAAATGAAAGAGAAATTAAATTTCTTGAAAATCCAGGAATATAATAAACATCGTTCAAAACTAAATAATTATATCCAAAAAGTAAACAAAATGTCCCTAATGTTTTAGCTGACACGAGCGCACCATTGCCAAATCTTAAAAGAAAAATTATAAGAAAAATGTAATCCTTATTAAATTTCATATAAAAATGTCAATCCATATACTTTGAGGGCATAACCCCTAATACAACTGCAGTGCCACACGACACTATAGTGTGTCGTGAGATATCACAATACCTCACGACACTACTGTAGTGCCGTGTGACACTACAGTAGTCCGTGTCAATTTTTGATTCACAATCAGTGATTGACATGTGACAATCAAACATGCCACATGATAATTTCTGTAAATTAATTAATTATTTTAATCAGATAAATATCTATATATCGATTAATTCAAAATTAACTTATCTGATCATTTCTATCAACTAGATTATCTGTTAATTCATAAATAACATATTTAGTTGATTCAATTTTTGAATTATTATCTAATAATAATTTAACATTATCTAATTCACAAATTAGATATACTGTCTCACTTATTGATATAATCATTTCATGTAGTTCTATCCTCTAATTATTGGTTCGTAAGTTAGAGCCGATCAAAATTATCATTTTACCCTTCTAATTACCTCTTGATCATTGAGTACAATTAATTCACTAATGAATGGCTAATTTATAATCGTATTATAAATTTGAGTTCAATAATCATTGAGTTCTGGAATTAACACTTAAAGAATCAATCTACGATCCGTTAGGAAGCTTGAATTTTAAATCTTGTAAGATCATGTTCTTAGCCATCCAATTCACTGAATCTGCAAAACAAAAGGCACTAGCCTGTTTTACAAACAAACCTTAATGAATGAATCAAAAGATCTAGTAGACATGTTTATGAGTTCATGACTACTCAAGATTCAGATTGATCTACATATATATTATCATCAGATTGGTGTGTATTAAATCTTAATGATAGATGATAAGTTAATAAAGATATTAATTCACATCGGTCCTGTCATATATAATCTTATTATATAAAGTATATTTACTAAGATGTCTATCCACATCAATGATCTGGATCTAGATCGCATGCATTTATAAGGCTTAGTAAACCGTATTAGCAACCATTCATTAAAGATTTCACACTTTAATATGTTGCTAACAATTTCATTCATTATCTACGATCTTAATCCTCTCATACTAATACAAGATCATAGTCTCATAAATGAATATAGAATTTTCACATATTTATATAAGTTATTCAACGATAATAAAAAAAATAATTCCATTAAGTTTCATATTAAAATGTCAATACACATGTTTTCAGGGCATAACCCCCAATAAGTACCTGAGCACAAAAGGCAGTAGAGGTAGGATGAGCAACAAATTTGTGTCCATTCAGTAGGATGCTAGTAACTCTCTCATCAAACACGTGATAAACCTGCTTACTTAGTAGTACTGCATAACCTAAAAACATTAGGGCATTCTAACGCTTGACAACCGGCATACAAGCTCAATTTGTACATTTTTATTTTTTCTCAATTCAATGCAAGGTTACTATTTATGTGAATAGTGATTTTTTTTATTTTGCATATTTGCTTGCAAAACTGTTTTAATACAAAGTGGTTCACAAGAATAATTAGTAACAATCTAGAGGCAAGTAGAATTTGAGTGAGTGCGATGGTTGGGGAGGAAAGAGGATTTGTTCATGGAATAAAAAAACTCAAAAGTCTTGATTTCCCATTCTGGATAATGCAAATTAAAGATGATCTCTATGATAAAAAGATGCACCAGCCTCTATCTAGGTAGAAACTAGATTCGATGATGAAAGCAGATTGAGAGCTCTTTGATTGACAAGTACTTAGAGTCATACAATTGACACTATCGGAGCCTAAAATGTTGCAAAAGAGAAGACTACAACTAGGTTGATGTAGGTACTTTCTGACAAGTAAGGGACGCCATTACAAATAACAAGGTATGTTTCATGAAAAAACTATTTAATTTGAAGATGAGAAAAGGCAATCTGTAAACAACACATCCCAACAGATTGAATATGATAGTCAATCTATTTTGATAATTTGATATTGATTTTATGAGATTTGTGTCCTACTTCTTATGGCATCTTTACTAAATAGTTGGGAGGCAATGAGAGTAGTGATTAATAATTCCATTGTTAACATCATAGAGTTAAGATTCAACATTTAGGGACTATATTTTTGCTAAGGAAGTTTGTAGAATAAATTCAGGTGAGGCATATACATCAAGTTATGCCATGAATGTTGAAACTAGAGGCACATACAAGAGAAGAATTTTAGCTGCAGCAAAGTAGGTCAAAGTCGAGGAGTCTAAGAACTAAGGTTAGATCTAGATGAAAGGTGGATTGTTACAAATGCGAAAAGCGTAGCCACATGAATAATGACTGCAAAGAAATGAAAGTGGGTGCTACTAATGCAGTGACTAAAGAGATATATGATTCTTTCCTTTTGTTTATTGATAGTCTTATTCACTCTTGAGTTTTAGATTCAAGAGTTTCTTTTAACACCTTTGCACATATGAAATTATGTGAATCATGTTGCTGGTAATTATGGCAAGGCCTACCTGGCTGATGCAGATCAGAATTTTTGGATATTGTTGGTATAGGTGACATTCGTTTATAGATAATGAACAAGGTTGTGGAAAATTTAGAAAGTGAGACATGTACAAAAGTTGATGCGCATTTTGATCTCTGTGGGTTAGCCTGATGATGAGGGGCATAATTTGATATTTACATGTGGTGCATTGAAAGTCACCTATGGAGTCATGATTTCTGCTTTGGGAAATAAAATCGAAACACTTTATATGACTTTTAATTGCAAAGATACAATTGTGGTTACTGATGCTAGTAGTATTTTGAGTCTACAGTTTATAGACTTGGGTATTGAGCGAGGAGGGAATGAAAGTGCTTTTGTCAAAGGGAAAGTCACAAGAGTTAAAGTTTGTTGAGCACAACTTGTGAAAGCTGTATTTCTTAAAATAGAAAAGTGTTAGGTTTTCAAAAGCACCTAGAAAATTAAAAACAAAAAAGTTGAAGTTGGTTCATCCTGACGTGTGGGGTTGCTCCTGTTGTATCCCTTGAAGGCTTTTACATTATGATGTTCATTAATGACTTAAGAAGAAAATGTATGAGTTTATTATATATAACTAAATATGATGTTTTTTTTATAACTTCTGAATGTGGAGAGTCATGGTTGAGAATGAGAGAAGTTGCAAGTTAAAATGCTTATATATTGATAATAAAGGTGAACACATGGATGATAGGTTCAAGCGATATTGTGCTGATAACATGACCAAAGATGTTGGAAACCATTCCAGGGACACCTCAACCAATAATGTGGTTCAAAGGATGAATAGAACCATTATTGAACCAGGTAGGAGGATGCTATTGCATGTATGGACTGATCTAGTTGGCGCTATTTTAATATTCTACATCGTCATTATTTTATTTATTTAATTCCATATTAATTATAATTGCTTGATTATTTATTTATAGCAATTAAAAAATTTTCAAGCAATTTGAATTTCAAGTTTTTATAATCTTCATTTTGACTTTTTTCCTTAAAAACGGGGGGTGCCATATCGATCCTACAATTGGTATCAGAGCTTGGTATTCAAATATCTAAGAATTAATTATCTTAAACTATGGTATCATCTTTTAATTTTCAACAAGGGCAATCGATTTTAAAGCGTCTATTTTTTATGGAATAAATTACAACTTTTAGAAAATTAGAGTGAGAATTTTTATTCAATCTCTTGATTATAATTTGTGGGAATTGTCAAAAAATGGTCCTTACGTGCTTATGTCACGAGATTTGATCAAGAATGGTAAAATTAAATTGTCTTTAAATGCTCAAGCTATAAATGTCTTATATTGTGCCTTAAGTTTAAATGAACATAGTGTATTTGTATGTGTGAACTTGCAAAAGACATTTGACATGTATTAGAAATTATACATGAAGGCACAAATGAGGTTAAAGACTCTAAGATTGATATTTTCATGCATGAGTATGAAATATTTAAGATGCATGAAATTAAAAGCATTGAAGACATGTTTGCACGTTTCAATAGCATTGTAAATTCTCCTAACACTCTTGGTAAAACCTTTACTAATAGTGATTTGATGAGTAAAGTTCATAGAACGTTATCAATATAGTGGTAGAACAAGGCAATTACTATTCAAAAGTGAAATATCTTAAGACGCTTTCATTCAAGAACTCATAGAATTTGAGAAATTTTCTAGAGAGAAGCTAGTAAATATTGAGAGCAAAAAATTAGGAGATCTACATTTGAGAGAGTGAGTGATTTTGTAAGTGATTTGTAAAGGTTTGGTCTTCGCTGTTAAGAAGATCGTTTGAGAAAAGTCTTCAAGAGAAGATCCTTGGAGCGTGAACATAGAGATAGGTTTTCTCGAGCCACGTAAAAATATTGTGCGTCGTATCTCTCTTTTCCCTATTCTCTTTATATTTATATGCACTTTATTTCTCGCACGTTTAATTTCTGCACTTTAATATTCGCATTGCTGCTATTTTATTTATTTAATGTTGTATTCCTCATAATTGCTTCATTGTTTATTATAATAATTAATATTTATTTCAAGTAATTTGAATTTTAAGCTTTTGAAATCTTCATTTTTGACTTTTTTGCTTACTAAAGGAGTAACATATCGATCCTACAATTACAAGGGTTGGCATATAGGAGATTGATAGCGGAAGAGGAAGTTGTCAAATGATTTGCAATGAAGGATTTGGGGGCAGCAAAGAAAAATCCTCTGGATGAGGATTGCAAGGGATAGAGTGAATGATCTCTTGGAGTTGCCACAGAAAAATATGTGAAGAAAATGCCTAGCAGATCCAACGTTGGTGAAGCAAATCCCGTGAGCATCCCCTTGCTAGTCACTTTAGACTATCCAAATACTAATCATCTTCGATAGAGCAGGAGCTGGCGTGCATAGTCAATGTGGCTTGTGTTTTAGCTATTCGCAGTATTATGTATGACATTATATATACTAGATAGGATATAGAACATGCAGTGGGAATGGTGAGCAGATATATGCTTAATCCGAGAAAGAAACACTAGAAGGTAGTTAAGTGAATTCTTAGGTAACTGAGAGGCAATACAGATTCAGCCCTATGTTTAACAAAGTCATACTTGAATCTATAGGGCTATGTTAATGCAAATATGGCTAGTGATATTAACAAGAGGAACAATACTCTGGGTTTTATACACGTCAACAACAGTTAGTTGGGTCTCAAATCTACAAAAATTAGTTGCTCTTTCTACAAGTTCAATACCAATTCATACGATTAGTTTTGGAAAATGAAGTCCTTACACTTAGATCAAATAGCTTGGATATTGTCACATTAAGACGGTGTTATAAAAATATACCATAAATATATTATATGATATACTGATGATATATTAAAATATATTATAGTATTTAAATATATCATAGTATATCACAGATGATATATAAAAATATAATACGATATATTGATGGTATATTAAAATATATTATGGTATATAAATATATAGCATTACATATTTTTATATAACACAGTACACATACACATACAAATTTTTCAGTTTTATAAAAAAATTGGTTTAGATAGAAAAAATCGGCCTTTCTTGCAAATAATTTTTTTTGTTATTCTATTTCTTATTTCTCAAAAATGGACTAAATGAGCATGATACTATCAAACTCGACTCTCAATGAAATTAGGGGAGACTTGCATTTTATAGCAAATTGTTTACAGGTAAATCTAATTTAAGTGAGGTATGACAAACAATTTTTAAAGCAATTCTAAAAGCTAGTTTTTGTTGATCCAAATCTATATATACAAATTTATGAGATAGGTACAAATTATAATTCATTTTCCATCTCACATGCCATCAACCCGGCCGTGATCAACTGTGTGGCCATATCTCCGTTATTTTACGAAAAATAATAGTGCTTAATATTCCCATGTATGTTGTCAATTTAATGCTTCAAAATTAAAAAAATTCTTCAAATATTCAAATAATTTCATGCACTCCATTACTCTGTCTGTCAAGGAAAATTCTTCAATGTCGGGAGATTCATTTCTGATATTGATACCGTGAGGTCGAACATATGTGCACATATATGCGGGAGGAATTCAATAAATGTATTGAACGAGTTTAACTAATGTGTTTGGAGGTTCAAGAAGTGTCTTAAGATACAAAAATGAGGGGTTCAATTAATATATATAGAGAGTTCAATAAATTTATTGGGATCAATAAATATATTGAGAGAGTTCAACAAATATACCTAAGGTTTAACAAAAATTTCCAACACATCGTGACAGACTAAGTTTGTATCGTTTTTGGCTAATGTGACTAACTGCTTATTAGGTGATGTGGCTGATTTGTACACATTTTAGTCCAACTCATCACTCAAGTCAGATTTTCATTATGGAAAGATATGGTGTCCATAGTCATGCGTGTGAGCCTGAAAGTTTCATCATCAGTATAAAATTTGGATCCTCTCTTTTTTTTTAATTAACCATCTGGATTCAATGATATAATATGAAAGGATTATATTGAACTGGTTTGGTTCATTGATTCGTATATGAACGGTTAACTTAGCATGTAGTTAAATAAATGGATATGACTTTTTTTGCTCATCCTTTTAAAGCTAATTTGGACGGTTGAAATTTGAGATCAACAACTCAGATTAACCACAAACCACAAGAGAGAGGACTCTATTGTCATTGAATTTGTCAAATTGTAATTAGTCAGATATATAGAATTATGTGCTCTTACTAAACAACCACGTGAAACTTCATCAAACTTCATCCAGCTACAGTGTAATCAACTCGGAAACTCTTTGTAAGTAATTATACAAGAACAAAGAAGAATATATTATCTCATTTTAGGTTATATTGGGTACAAATATGTTACATAACACATGAGCTAGAAGAATCTTATCTGAATTTAAACAAATTAAGATACAAACAAAGCATAATACTCTTTAATATTTCAGATAGAAAATTGCGATTTTAATATTAAAGAAGGAAGATTTTCCATCAAAGATTTCATTTCTGTGGCTTACATTAGTGTACCTATCAAGTTGAACAAGTCACCAAACATTATATAAATGTACAAGTGGATACTTAAAAATAGCAATAGGATTGGCTTATTTTGTTTGTCATTATTGGTAATGGCAAATTAGTCTTCACCATTAGTACTTTATACGTATATAATAACAGTGGTGCAATGTAGCATATGCCACACATTTCTTATTGAAAAATACTACATCGTATTTTGGTCTATGAATTTTGAAAAGTAGTTCTAAATGGTCCCTAAACTTTTCTGAAATCTTGTATATACCCTAAACTTTTATTTTTGTTTCTATTTGACCTTCAATTTTTTTTGCTAATAGTTCATTAGTATGAATTGACATGATCACTGAGATGTTCAAAAAATCATAAACCATTTAACCCTATTTTTGAAGTTGGGGATTATAAGTCTATTTTTTTGCAAAATTAAAAAACAAGTGATTTGTAAAATAGATGGTCACATTGTCATTTGATAAATAAGCATATTAAATTATTATTATTTATTTTTTCAAAGTTAGGCTGTTGGGTTATAGATACTACGCTCTAGACAAACACCCCTCTTTGTCCACTCAAAATCCATTACATGACAAAAATTACGACATTAATTTTTTTAATTTTTCAAATACCAACAACTTGCACCCGTGCCCTAAGCACATATAAATATGGTCCTACATGTTAATTATTTGGTTTATTTTATAAGGCATAACCAAGCTAGTGAGCTGTAAAATCTTACTTGGCTTCAGCGAAGAAATATATCTTACTTTGGTCATTTATGTAAATTGACGAAGATCGATCATTTAACGTATTCTTCTGTGTGATGCATATGGATATACTTATTTTATATTTAATTTTCTTTTATAATTTAACAATTTCCGTCCACATAAATCAAACAAATTAATCATTATTTAATTACAAAAAATTGAGACCACATATCAATTTTCACAGGTTATACAAAATAATTGACTTTTATCAGATATTTTGTAATCTATTGCTTCTTATCAAAATGAGTTGCGTCTAAAATATATATAAGCCATTTGGCTTTGTGTAAGTTGAGGTGGGAACTGGTAATCACATATTAACAAGAATTTTTAAGATTCTTATGCTTAGTTAAAGAGTAATCCCATTCCGACAGAATAGGATACCTCCTCGGAACTATAATTTTTCAAATGTTATTTAATTAAATATTCTTTGTTGTTGAAAATATTTAAAGGATAAATTTTTTAAACTTCAAGCTCTTATATATTTTATCATTAAAAAAAGAAAAAAATTACAAATTACACCCTTGAACTTTATAGTTGTCGTGATTTATAACTCTGAACTTCTAATTTAATCATTTATAACCCTCAACTTTGTTTTTCCATTCAAAACTAACATTCCATCCATTTTCTACTAAACAACACGGTTTTAAGCTTTAATAAAACATTCTCAATGGAAGTTAGTGGAAAATGGATGGAAGGTTAGTTTTGAATGAAAATAAAGTTGAGAGTTATAAATTTTTAAATTAGAAGTCCAGGGTTATAAATGACGATAATTTTAAAGTTCAAGAGTGTAATTTATAGTTTTTCCTTTAAAAACTTTATAAATTAAATGCAGTAATATTGTATTCTCATTAATTTAGTACAAGATTCTAATTCATTACCAACATTGCAATCATATATTCCCCTACCAATATAGTTTCCTCTAATTACATACATGCTCATCATATTCATAGAAGTAATCTTACAAACCTCATACCAAACGGCCGAGACTGTAACATCATTTTCCAGAAAATCGTAAAGATGATGGAAAAAAATATAGCTCTTCTCTGTGCAACTTTTTGTCATGAACTTCATTAGGATTCCAATCTTTTGTCTTATCTCCTTACAATTCTTATGTAAGATGGATATTTTCCTCCCTTAAAGCTAGTTTTCTTAAGATTTTTTAACTTATTAACAATTTTATGGTAAAATCTGTTTTAAATCGCTATTAACAATGAAAGTTGTATAACGGATTCCTGGAATTTCAATGTCGCGGGTGTAAATTATTTTCAAATTCAAACAAAATGAATAAAAATGATATCTTTTAATTTGTGTGCGCGACAAATATCAAATTTATTAAACACTTACTTTTAAGATCTTTTCTTAATTTTTGACATGCTCCAACTAAGTTTTTAATTCTGTTATAGTTGAAGTAATTAACAAGTAATTTAAAATTTTAGAATTATTATTAATATATATATATATATATATATAAATGTATTTTTTTAATATATGTGTTTTCATTGTGATGTTTATTTAAAACAAAAAAGTGCAGAAAATGTAGTTATTCATTTACAATTATTGCTATTGTAAAATATTTTAGATTAGGATATAAAAAGTTGATTAGTTTGGTGCCAATAAAATAAGATGGTAGCTAAAAAAAGTCAAATAAAAATATTACAAAACTATATGGATTCCCGTTCTTTCTTTAATTCAAGTACAAAAAATTATGGTAGAGTTACCATGGCTAGGATGACAATTTACGGATTTTTTAAGGTAGACTATTAATACAAAGAGTTAGATATGCATAAAACTTCTTATAAAAATTAAGTTATAAGATCATGGTAGCTATTTTCTTAAGGTGTATTAATACAAAGAGTTAGATTTGCATAAAACTTTTTATAAAAATTAAGTTATAAGATCATGGTAGCTATTTTCTTAATATTTGAAAAAAAAAGATAATGGAAACAACTAAAAGTTATAAATGTATATCAAATTTGTCTAATATGTAAATTATCCTCCATGTATTTTTCTAAATGTTTAAATAACTTTTCTTAATGATCTATAACATTAACATCATAATGTTAGTTAAATTGTGAAAATTCATAATATTTTCAAATAGTATAAACAATATCAACAATCTTAGGTCTCATTTGAGCTTGATGACTTTTTGATGTCTTCTCCCCGTTTATTCATCAAACAACTTTCTTCATTCTTTCTATAATCCTTGTCTTTTTATTCTTTCCATTTTTGCTCCTAATCATGGAAATTAAGTATAGTGTTCTTGTTTACATGTATTTTACAACTATAAACTTATTAGGCTTTTTTCCTTAAATTATATGTAAATCTAATGAAATAAAACACGTATACCCACTCACAAACACATGTACATATAAGCACTTCTATCTATAGGACTTTTCATAGACCATGTCATCAGCGGGAAAAATGATTAAAACAAAACATGAAAATTTTAACCGAGGAAGAATTAACTACCTTAATTTTTAATTCCACCCATGTACTCCATGTAGGATTCATGAGAGGTCTTCATATAAAATTTTTTATGAGGTTTAATGGAAGATGATGGTCAATTTTCCTTCTAAAAATATTACGTTTAAGACAATTTCACTAGCTCATTCAATTGTTAACTAACAGTGGAGACTAAAGCTATGTATGTTATCTCAATTTCTTTCATTTACAATTTTTATTCATTACATTCCATCTCAAAAATTGTTGTTATGTAGAAGATTAATAGACTATTTATGCTATACTGAATTCAATTTTGTTATTTTGTAAATGATTAGCGCCTGCGTTTTTTCTGTTCGTTATTTTTTTAATTGTAACTGTAAATCATTGCATTTCATCATTAATGTTTCAGAATTATTTTAGGGTGTAATTTTTTGTGGTTACTGTATAATGTTTTAAATTCTTACTCTTAGCAGCTGATTTGACACAGGCTCTAATAAGAAAAAATAATTAGTGATTATATAGGTTATTATGAGACGATGATCATAAAAGTTTTTGTATTATTATATATTTAAATTAATATAGTGATTCTTTGAGCGTTGAATCTAAACCAAAATGGTCAATTTACATTCCTAGACTACGGTTGTTATAACTTCTATGAAATTCAAACTGAAAGCGATCTACTCTAATTGATCTTTTCAGATATTTATTTCACATTGATAATTGATAAGGATGATATATAAGGATCATTAATGATTTGTCTTTTTTTTGACAAAAAGTTCTTTCATTTCAAAAAATGAGTACATATCTAAATTAAGATAATAATAAGAAAATACAGATCTATCAATAAATATAAACAAAATCTCAAAAGATCAACAGAAAAATTTAACAACCAAAATACATAAATCAGCCATAACAATAAGAAAACCAGTGACCCAACATGGAGGATAATATATAGTTGTTCATCTTGGTTTGTTCTAAGTACATCCGCCACCTAAAAAGGCTTGTCTGCTTAGAATATGTTAAAATACGTTCTGTCAAATGATTCAATGAAGAATCTGGCACAATCGATCATCAAAACTTATAAATCTGGACTAAATCTGTCGAAGACAGTCATAAAATGAATACTATGAAGGAAAATCATCATAGATCTAGATCTAGGTGGAGGAAAAGTCATCATAGACCTAGATCTAGGTGGAGCAAAAATCACCATAGATCTAGATTTAGGTGGAGGAAAAACCGCAATAGACCTAGATCTAGGTGGAAGAAAAGCCTTTATTATAGAAATAGAAGAAAACCTAATTTTAATGACAGAAAAAGAACTTCACCGGAAAAGGAGATATGAGATCTCCTTCTCCAGTGAGGAATGAAAGTAATGATTTGTCTTTTTATTGGGTGTCTTTTAGGGAAAGAGATTGTTTGTCATTGGATTCCAATGACAGACACTATAGTTTGGTATTTCAGGTTCGTCTGATTAGATTTGGATGATCCAGATTGCACCAAACTGTTAAAGAAAAAGAAAGTTTTTCTTAACATTCTCTTTACTTTTCAACATTTAATCCAGCCGTCCAGATCTAACTGGATGACTCAGATTCGAATTCCCCTCTATAGTTGCTAAGATACTGCAGAGGATCCTACTCCATCTTTTAGAACACTTCTATCTTTGAAGTTTAGAAAAAATGATGTGTTATGTTTTAATAGGAGGATTTTGTTCGAATTATGCCCATAAAGTAAGGTGTAATAACTATTTATAACTATTTAATTATTTCTATGACATTTTGTATTGAATTTAATGAATGAATGGAAGTTTTTCTATTATTAAAGTGTGTTTATAGTTTACTCAAGTACTAGAACTATTATCAACGTAAGAAGAATAAAGACAGAGGGGTATTCGAGACAAAGTCTTCTGAAATAGTTCAAAATGATATATTACAGTCTTATGATCAACTAGGCATTCGAGTCTGCTTATGACTGTTAGGTTGAACCAAAGAATTCTGGTCTTGGAGCATGGGAGTGGAGGTTCTAACGGTTAACTTAAACATGTTATGGAACAGTTAAATAGACCGGTAACCAATAAGTTTAGATCAAAATCATTCATCTAGCACTAAATCTAATTTTTACACCTATAAGAGTATTTTCATAATTACCTTAATCCTAAAGTGAATACGAAACTTGACTTAGTTAGTTACAATCTTTGATATGCCAAAGAGGTGAGTTCGCATTGCCAGACAATACCTCGCCTGTTGGGATCGTGATCCAACTATGTTGGAGTTGCGTGATTCACAGATATGAAAATTCATGACAAGATTATAAATGCAACAATACCGCCTTATGCTTTATTGATGGGTGTATAAATAAATTAACTTGGCCAAGTATTTGATAAAATGAATAATTGAATGAGACATGGTGAACTGTATGAGACAATTCACTGTTATGACTTTCTTATTCACAGTCAATAACGGAGTTAAGGAAATAATAACTAGAGAGATATAATGATAATTTTACATCCCGCTCTTGTTATTGATATTCACGAAAAGTAATATGTTAAAATATTCTGTGGACTGTGAAATAAAAGAGTTTATTTATACCAACAGAAAATGTAGCGCGCCTTAATCGAGAGCTGATTAGGCATCGAACCTATATTAAAGTCGTACGATATAAAGACTAAATAGGTCAGGAATTTATGAAAATAAATTCGCCGAGTATTTAAATCATATAGCTTTATTCATGTGGGTACATTCAGTCTCAGGAGTAACCCATAAGGACATGAATGAGAAATAACATCAGTTGGACAAAAAACGTGTTTTGGACCAACGTACACTTCCTGAACCTATATGTGATGGGTGTCATCACTAAAGTAGTGAAAAGTAAAATTAATGTTCAAATTAATTAATTTTTTATTTCTAATTATTGAATAATTAGTAAATAAAAAATTAACTAATTAATTGATAGATATCAGTTTAATTTATCAATTATGATTTATGTATTTGGACACATTATTGACTCTAGGGCAATGTATAATTTTCAGCAATTGCAAATATTACGGGGTGAATTTTTGGTAATTTAACATATTGGAGTGTATGTACAAATTCTATGATTATTATATAAAGGATGACAATAGGGTTGTATCCTGAACCTTGAACACAATGTGTGATTGCATAGAGTAGAGAAAATAGAGTTTCTCCTTTCCCTAACTGTTGTCGCTGAAAACCAAGAGGGAGAAGGAAAAATTTAATTTTTTTTCAATTGTTTTGAGAGTTCACTCTCAATTCTTGATCAATATCCAATTGTTAACTAACAGTGAAGACTAAAGCTATATATGTTATCTCAATTTCTTTCATTTACAATTTTTATTCATTACATTCCATCTAAAAAAATGTTGTTTTGTAGAAGATTAATAGACTATTTATGCTATATTGAATTCAATTTTGTTATTTTGTAAATGATTAACGCCTGCGTTTTTTCTGTTCGTTATTTTTTAATTGTAACTGAAAATTATTGCATTTCATCATTAATGTTTCAGAATTATTTTAGGGTGTAATTTTTTGTGGTCATTGTATAATGTTTTAAATTCTTACTCTTAGCAGCTGATTTGATACAGGCTCTAATACGAAAAAATATCTAGTGATTATATAGGTCATTATGAGACGATGATCATAAAAGGTTTTGTATTATTATATATTTAAATTAATATAGTGATTCTTTGAGCATTGAATCTAAACCAAAATGCTTAATTTACATTCCAAGACTATGTTTGTTATAACTTCTATGAAATTCAAACTGAAAGCGGTGTACTCTAATTGATCTTTTCAGATATTTATTTCACATTGATAAAAAGTTCATTCATTTCAAAAAGTGAGTACACATCTAGATCAAGATAATAACAAAAAATACAGATCTATCAAGAAAGATAAATCAAATCACAAAAGATCAACAGAAAAATTTCACAACCAAAATACATAAATCAACCATAATAATAAGATCACCAGATCTTCATTTTCAACCAGAATCTTTACTTTTCCCAAAAGTGACATTAAGGTCTTGGATTTGTTGTAAAATATTTGATCCCGTAGGAGAAATAGGAGCTAGTCTATATCATTTGTGCCGCTAAAATTTTTAATATCACGACGAAACCTATGGCTGCACGCATTTTAAAAAGTTCCTTCCTTGATGCATCATACGTATCGACACATGTTTCCCATAATTTTTTCAATTCTTCTATCAAAGGTTATGAATACACGTCAATATTATTACCAAAAAATTTAGCCCATGGGTAAGAGTAGAGGGAATCAATGATGTTTGTTTCATGCATATCTTGTGTTCAACTCCGCGGGTTTGCTGGTTGGAAGGATTGCTCCAAATGGGTTGGAACCATTACTAGCCAAACCAAGTCTGCATTACATGGTTCGAATGAGAATTCACTATGTCAAGAGTCAAATGATTTCCAAGCAGCCGAATAGAGAAGATGTCTTAAAACATCATCTTCAGTATGCTTTACATGATACAATTTCATATCATCAGCAGTTTTAGACGACATGTATAATGTTTGTAACCTTGCTTTTAAAGGAGAGTAACACATCACTTTAGCAACTTTTGGCTTCGTCTTCCATTTTCCTTGAGATTGAGATGTACTCTCACCCTCCTTGGTTATCCACCTTGAAGTACCACAAGTAGAACATGATTGTTCTTGTTCTTTGTCTTTCCAATATAATATGCAGTCATTTGGACAAGCATGTTTCTTTCATACCGAAGAATCAACTTTTTTATAATCTTTGTAGCTTCATAAAATATTTTTGGCAACTCCCATCCAGCTTTACGCAAAAACTCAAGCAACCCCGCTAGTGCGTCATTACTCAATCAATGAAGACACTTGAGGTGGCAAATATGCACAATAAATGAGAGTTTTGAATTTTTTTTCATCCTGGATATAAAGGTTCATTACTATCTCTAACTAAGTCAAAGAAATCATTCACCTTTGTGTGTTGAGCACCATTTAGTTGCTCATTCATATTATTAGCAGTTGATTCCATTTGTAAATCATTTGTTCATCTCTCATTATTCACAACTCTAAATGCATCGCGTAGCAAGTCATGCATATTGTCATCGCAAGCTTCATACACAGATGTATGGTTCACATTTTTTTCATTAAGCTCTTCTCCATTTGAATTTTGCAATATGAATTCACCGTGAAAAAACCAACATGTATAACCAATGCAAAGCCCATTACACACCTAGAGCCCATGTACACTCTCCCTATTCATCCTCAGGGCATTCACACAACGTTTACATGGACACAAAATCTTAGCCTCTACAGAAACTCTTCCAGAAGCAAAATCAATAAACTCCTCAACTTCATTAAGGCAATCTTGACTAACTCAAGATTTTTCAATCTAACTTTTATCCATATTAAAATTAGTCTGAACAAATTATAATAAATAGTTCAATACAATGAAAATAAAACTCACAATGAAATCAGAGTTATAAATTAAGGTACGTAACATAGACAAATAAGTTGCAATCACTACAAGAATCAAATAAACTAAAACAATAGGAAAATT
Source organism: Datisca glomerata (assembly GCA_003255025.1). Classification (NCBI taxonomy): domain Eukaryota; kingdom Viridiplantae; phylum Streptophyta; class Magnoliopsida; order Cucurbitales; family Datiscaceae; genus Datisca; species Datisca glomerata. The sequence continues at coordinate 64,523 of QANY01012783.1, forward strand.
ACAACAAACAATTAACTAAACAAATTAGCTATCTATATTCTAACTATTATATTAAATTAGCTACCCATATTCTAACTATTTGATTAATAAATGAAATAAACTAAAAATTGGAAAATTACAATAAACAAGTAACTATTTTCATAATTAGATTACAATAAACAAATAACCATATTCTGACTTTGGCATTGAAATTTAGAAGTGGGGAATCAAGCATTCCCTTTGGCATTTAGAATAGAAATATATTGATGAGAATCACCTAATTAAATTTATAATAAAATTTACTTTGTCTCTTCCTATCTATATACTCCAATCAACATGTTGAGAACTTTATATAAATTTATAATAAAATAGTAACCAATAATGTGCCAACATCTATTGTAAAAAATTTTAGAGGGAAGATGGGAAGAGAGAAAAGCTTCTTGGAGAGAGAGAGAGAGGGAGATTGCAGAGAGAGAGGGAAGAGGGGAAGAGGGAAAGAGAGAAAAGCTTGTTGCAGAGAGAGGGAGATGGAGATTGCAGAGAGAGAGAGAGAGGCGAGAATCGAGATGGTACCCGTAGATCGTGGAGGAGCTCGCGAACCGCAAAAAATCTCGATGGAGGTCACGTCAATTGTTAGAAAAAGAGAGAGAGAGGAGAATCGCGCAGGTCTGGGTGAAAGGAAAAATTAAAGATTTAAAGGTTATTTAGCGGTGGTTTTAAAACCGCCACAAAATATCTTAAAAATGCTGCTACACGTAAAACATTTCGTGCGGGTTTGGGTGCAAAGGAAAAATAAGGTATATAAAGAATATTTAGCGGCGGGTTTAAAACCGCGGCAAAATGTCTTAAAACCCGCCACCAAAAGTTTTGTCAATTTTTTTTACCGGCGGTTGGCATAACCGTTGCCGTAAACCACTGGAAAAAACCATTTTTCTTGTAGACCGCTTCTATCTTTGAAGTTCTGAAAAATTGATGCATTATGTTTTAATAGGAGAACTTTGTTAGAATTATGTCCATAAAGTAGGGTGTAATAACTATTTATGATTATTTAGTTATTTCTCTATTATTTATATGAATGAATTTAATGAATGAATGAAAGTTTTTTATTAATTAAATTGTGTTTGTAATTTACTCAAGTATTAAAACTATTATAAGCGTAAGAAGAGTAAAGACAGATGAGTCTTCTAGACAAATTCTTCTGAAATAGTTTATAAGGTTATTTGCAGTCTGAGGATCGACTGAGCAATCAAGTCCAATTATGACTGTTAGGTTAAATCAAAAGATGCTGGTCTCGGGTCATGGGAGTGGTGGCTCTAATAGTTGAATAGACATGTTATGGAACGCGTTAAATAGACTGGTAACCAATAAGTTTAGAGCGAATCTGTTTATTTAGCTCTAAATCTAATTGTTACACCTCTAAAGGTATTTTCATAATTACCTTAATTCTGAGGTGAATACGAAACTTGACTTAGTTAGTTACGATCTTTGATATGCTAAAGGAGTGAGTTCAAATTCCCAGACAATAACTCAACTATAAGGATTGTGATTCAACTATGTTGGAGTTGTGTGATTCACAAATATATAAATTCATAGTGAGATTGAAAATACAACAATATCACCTTATGTTTTATTGATGGGTGTATGAATAAATTAACTTGGTCAAGTATTCGATGGAATGGATAATTGAATAAGACATTGTGAAATGTACGAGACAATTCTCTTTTATGTCTTTCTCATTCACAGTCAATAAAGGAGTTAAGGAAATAATAACTAGACGGGTATAATGATAATTTAATATCATGCTCTTGTTACTGATATTCACGAAGACTTATATTTTAAAATATTTTGTGGACCATGAAGTAAATGAGTGTATTTGCACAAACAGAAAATGTAGCGCGCATGAATCGAAAGTTGATTGCGCATCGACCTTATATTGGAGTTGTACAATGTCAAGACTAAATAGGTCAGGAATTTATGGAGATAAATTCACCGAGTATTTGAATCCTATAACTTTATTCATGTGGGTTCATTTGGTCTCAGGAGTAGCTCATAAGGACATGAATGAAAAATATCGGTTGGACCAAAAACGTGTTTTTGACCAAGGTATACTTCCCAAACCCATATGTGATGGGTGTCATCACTAAAGTAGTGAAAAGATAAATTAATGTTCAAATTAATTAATTTTTTATTTCTAATTATTGGTTAATTAGTGAATAAAATTAATTAATTAATTAATTAATAAAGATCAATTTAATTTATAAGTTATGATTGATATATTTGGACACAGTATTGACTCTAGGAAAATATGTAATCGACAATAGCAAATATTAGGGGATGAATTTTTTATAATTTAACAGATAGGAGTATGTGTGTAAATTCTGTAATTATTATATAATGGATGATAATAGGGTTGCATCTTGAACCTTGAACACAATGTGTGGTTACATAGAGCAGAAAAAAGAGATTATCTCCCCTCCCTAACTGTTGCAGCCGGAAACCAAGCGGGAGAAGGAAAAATGTCCGATACAAGAAAGGTATAATATTATTTCTACCTCTTCTAAATACGTCAATCATTATATGCATGATCATAAAATGTTTAATAGTTAATTTGATTAAATAGTTGATGTGAATTTTTTTTATTTTCCATCCACGAACCGTTCGTGGTTCATTGATTTTTCCTCAAATTTTAAAACTCGATCCAACAATTGGTATCAAAGCATAAGGTTCTTGGTTATGCATATTCTGTGATTAAACGTATGTATGGTTGGATGTTGGGATATTGACATATATTTTTGCATGGTAGATTCAAAGTATGTTTGAATATGTTTTATGAATGGATCTCGATCGATTGATACTAGGTGTTATTTTTTAATTCTAGATTTGATGTACGTCAAAATTGTGACATTGGATTTTATGTAATTTAATTTGCAAGTGTTGTATTGTTAAATTTCATGTAAATCTGTCTCAAGCTCGTTTTAAATGGATCACCACACGCATCCTGAGTTCTACCATTCACGCTGCCGTATACCACATCGTTCGTCACGTCGTGCACTGGGCGTTGCGTCGCTGTCGCCGTCCGCCACTGCCATCTGCCACCACCACTGTCGCCGGAGTCCGCTGCCCCACCGCTTGTCATTGTGACCCTGTGTGGTGACTAGGGTTTGTGAAATCCTAGGTGATAACAATTAGGGTTTAGAAAACCCTGTGATGTTTCGCGTAAACCATTATTCTATCTTTTATCTTTTAAATTTTGAATTTTAAGGATAAAAGATAATTATCAATTTTATCTTTTTATCTTTTGAATTTTGAATTTTAAAATGATAGTTATCTATTTTAGTTTTTTGAAAATTAAAACCTAATTAATTGATTGGGTTTGGCCCAAGTTTGATAAACCATTAATTTTTTTATTAATCAAATTCAATTAATTTAAAAGGATATTTAATGAGATTATTTAATTAGGAAAATAATATTTTCTTAATTAAAGGGTTTTGATCAAAGCTTGAAGATTATAATAGGACTTGACATTGGTAAGGAGTTACAAGAGGGTGGAATTTCTCGAAGGAGATAATTACAAACGCTTTGAAGACTAACATTTAAATTATTGTATTTTAATTATTATTTTTTTATGAGTTGTAATTAGAAATGAGACATAGAGAGGTTAATATTGAATGCATGATTTATTATTAATCTCTCATCCTTATATAACATGTCATATAGAATTGTCATTTAGCATGTATATGCATAATTTTACTTTAAATTTATAATGAGTTATAATTTAAATACAATGCGAATTTTATAAAAGTTTAAATTTTACATTATGATTTAAATTTTATAGAATTTTATAATTTTTGAAACTTTTTTTCCCAATTTAATAAAGAGTTTTAATTTTTGAAAAAACAATGAAAAATCCATTTTTCAAAAGCTAAGTGGGAGGGTCGTTTACATTGGAACGTTCCCATGGTCCCCAATGCAAACTTGACCTTGGTACGAGGAATGGGTTAGAGCCGCCCTAGCGATCCTCTCTTTAGTGGAAGAAACTTGTGATTTGACTCAGTTTGAGTCATCAAGTTACTTAAGAAGCTAAAGCTTGTAGAGGAAGTGAGAACCTTTAAAGCTGATGCATTGGTTAAACAGTTAGACCAAAGCACATTATAATCCCTCATAGGGGATAGTCAATGAGGCTAAGGTGACCAGAAACCATCGGTGGCTAGTTAAGTTAGATGTAGTGACATCTTGAGAAGTGTTAACCAAACAAGAGAAGTCTCGATGAGATAGGAGGTAGCTTGGGTGTTGTCCTTTGATGACATAAATTATCGTTGTTGATCGTAACATCATGGAAGAAATATTTTTTATTGGATTTTTAAATATTTAAGTATTTACATCATACATAATATTTTCTTAAATGATCGAGTATTTATTTACACCACTTTATTTATTCTTTTCAATAATTATGTCGATATCCCCACACTCAACTATCTTATGTCGATACTGGTGAAAATTATGTGGATTGTAAACATAATCTTGAAATCGTGCTGACAGTAGAAAAACACAAGTTCGTGCTCACCACCCCTTGTCCCCTTGAGCCTATTGCTGAATCGACTCAAGCGAAAATAGATGCTTATGCTTCTTAGCTGCTTTATGATGAGATCTCTAGGTGTTGTTACATCTTGGCTTTTGTTAGCAATGTGTTGCAATAATAGCATCACAACATGGAAATTACTACTGATATGATGTTAAACATCACCAAAATGAGATGGATATAGGATGAAACCTGGAACTCTTGTTAGAGAACATATGATGTTGATCATTAGTTATCTAAATGAGATGGAGATCATGGGTGCTAAGGTAGATGGTGAGACTTAAGTTGATATGATCCTTGAAACCCTGCCTGACACTTTTGAGAACTTCAAACTTAATTATTCGATGAATAAGTTGAGGTACTCAATTCTTAAACTTATGAAAAAATTACAAGTTGTTGAGACCCACTTTCTAAAGGGCAAGAGGAAGACTGGAGATGGAAACTTTATTGAAAGCAAGCCTTCCATCTCTGACGCAAAAAAGAAACACAATAGAGGTTTGAAGAAGGCTAAGAAGAAGAACTCAAAGGCTGCGAAAGGTAAGGTGACTACAAAAGTGAACAAGTCGAATGACAAGTGTCATCATTGTGGAGTCGCTGGCCGTTGGAAACGCAACTGCCCGGATTATCTCGATGAGTTGAAATCCAAAGGTATAATACTTGTTACTGAGGCTTGTTATATGGATGATTCTATTTTTTTTATGGATTGTAGACTCTATAGCCACTAACCATATATGTTGTTTCCTGCTGGGGTTCAGGGAAACTAGAAGGCTTGACGAGGACGAGTTTAGCTTCCATCAGGTAAATGGAGCACTAGTATCAGCTGTATTAGTTGGAACTATTAAATTATCATTTGATCACAATTTTATGGTTTTACGAGATGTTTATTATATCCTGGACAAGATTAAAAGACTTGAAAAAGATGCTCCATTGCCAAATTTATGTGTGGGATCATTACCCATATGTGAATCCTGTATAGAAGGTAAAATGACTAAGAGACCCTTTTTAGTGAATGGTGAAAGAGCCACTCAATGCCTCAAACTTATAAATAGTGATGTATGTGGACTATTGAATATCTAAACAAGATGAGGTTATGAATATTTCGTAACCTTTACTGATGGCTACTCACATTTTGAACATGTTTATCTAATGCGCCAAAAGTCTGAAACCCTTGAAAAGTTCAAAGAGTGTAAGGCTATGGTTGAGAAGAAATTAGAGAAATAAATAAAAACACTATGATTCGATCGTGGCGGTACTACAAGAAATATGTCATTCTACAAGAGGTGGATATCCCTGTAAAAAATAATCGACACGGATCATGCGGCACCTGTGACAACCCCTCATATTAAAAGTTCATGTTTTTTACGAGGCGCAATGCCTCCCGTGTAGAACCCTTTGGTATCTCACTTTTTACCAGGTTTTTAGACTCCTGTAGAATGCTGTTTAATGAGATTTTACGACTCCTGTTGAATATATTCAACGAGTATTTTTAATTCTTGTGTATTAATATGCACATATTTTTGTTTCCTAGTAAACCAGATACCATAAGGTTTTTTAATCTTATTGATATAGTTTTTAATTATAAATATATTTTTCATGCATTTTCTAAATGCTATTTTTTGTAGTCAATTTACATACATATTTAGCACATTACAAATTATATAACATCAATGAAACATTTAATAACATTAATATTTTATTTCATTTCGACAAAAGTACAATATGAAACTAAAAAATATCTAAAAGTATCATGACTAAGTCTAATAATCCACGTATCATCATCATTTGTTCTGAAAAACTAAAAGCATATAAATGTTTCACCAAATACTACAAAATTATCGCAAAAGTTCACTAAAATATCATATAAAGCGTTATGTCCAATTCTTCAAACTTTGAACGTCCATATTCAATAGCCTCAAGTCATTGTAGGTCTGTGTTATAAAACGAACTTAGTTACTAACATTGAACTAAGTTATCACATTAAAAATTAATGCTAGCTAATTAAATTCTCACCAATAACCAAATAAGCATATAAATAGCACAAGTACTAGCAATTTGCTTTAAATATGTAAATAGCATAAGTACTCGCACTTACGATATAAATACCCTAATTTGAAAAAAATCATAGCAATTCAGAAGATAAACAGAACCCGATACGATCTTCATCAGAAGGTACCCAATTTACTAAAAATCAAAGCAATTTAGAAGGCTAACTACTCAATTTACCCGATTAAGCATTGAACAGTAAAAGAGGGATCTTTCAGCCCAAAAAAATAAGAAAATAATAATCAAGATCATAAATAGGTGGAAATTTTGAAATGGGTACCACAGATTTGGTGATAGTTGAGACGGATCTATGTTTTGAAAATGTTTCAAACTTGAATGTTTCTGTTCATCATATTGAGGTAACGCCCAGTGCCTGTAATGGTACCACCAGTTCCAATCCCAGCAACAAATATGTCCACACTACCCATGGTATCCTCCCATATCTCTGGTTCTATAGTTTCAAAGTGAACCTGCAATTTCCATTTATGAATTATGGTTATATATGCTACCCTAATATTTAGTAATCATATTACTAATTTTGCAATTGATGAATGACAGTGTAGATATTAAAATTAATTGTAGTACTACTAGATTATGCTTCATATATGATATCACAGCAAAAATGTTGAAGAAAAATAAATCATTATAGCACAAGCAGAAATGTGTTCCAAACAGCTATAGAAACAACCTTTGTATTAGCAGCATTGTCGAACTGTTGAAACATATGTGCATTTGGTGTCCTAAGAACAATTTCTTCAGCTTTATCAATAGCCCTTTGCAGACCTTTGTCTGGGTCAGTCAAAACACTATCCACACCAATTGCCTGTAGAAGGATCCTCCTTTCAATGTCCACTTCTGCAAAGAATCAGACAAATCAATCAGCTTTAACTAGCAAAATCTCTATGCATTATGTCATTTCAATTACTATAGACACATTATTGAATATTAATTAACCAGAAACAAGCACCTTCAGATTTGTTTTAATGGTTCATAATCCATCAAATAAACAGTAAAGACTTCAGCCATCAGAAATGGGAAGTTAATTAAGTGGTGCGCATATTACCACACGATCCAGATCCTAATCTGTAGCTAAAACAAATAGAGATTCATTCCAGCAGATTGCGTTTGGCACTGTAGAGACGCTCTCTTCCAAAGTTCTTTTGCAAACTAAAATCTCCCATAATACTTTTAAATAATGGAACAGGATCTTATTCCATAATGGTAAGGAAAGCTTACAAGATTAAAACATAACACATCTAGGAAGAGTAGTAATAGATCAGAAATGACATGAAAATTGGACAGTAGCCTATAATAAAATGAGAGTTGAAAATTTTTCACTATTAACCATAAACAAGATATTTAATCCTGCAGAAGCCACATGTAGTACAATAATACAAGCAAGAAATGTCAATGTCGTAGGAATTGAATGCTACAAAAGAAAGTTTGGGGTCAAACTTAAAGAAGCATGAAATCACTCAGCATTATTATACAAAAGTTACATATTAGATGAACAACTTAAATGAGATTTCAAATGAGATAGAGGTAAACATTTTAGTACAAAGTACCGAGTCATTTAGGTCACCACGTTAAATGTAATTAGAAGTTTAACTTGTAACATAAAAGATAGGGAGAAACGATCTCAACAACAGTGATAGAGCTAAATAAGCCACGTAGAATAATACAAACACGTCTTCCTCCTATCAAAAACTTTAATTTAAGAAAAACCATGTCTACACTAAAATTACATCCTAAAACTGAAATTTAACTGAGTTACAACAAAACACAACCTAAGAGTTAGTCGAGGCTGATATCTACCAAGATGAGAAAAACCAAACATACCTCATTTATGACTATATTAACCAATTGTTTTGCAGCCTCAATCTGTTCAGTTGAACCACCAATCTACGCAGTCCTGTCAGTCGATGTATGACCAGGAGGAAGATGCAACAATATTACCCAGAAAGTACATTACATTGCTGAGTAAGGATTTCCCTTTCTATATTCCTTATTTTATTATCTGATTCTTAACTGTTTTTAACATTCAGGAAAACTATATTTCTACAATAAAAGGCATTTTAAAAAAGGCCATTGAGGCAAACTCCTTGAGGCTCGTCTATATACAGAAACAACCCTCCAAGCTCCCCTTATTTGCCTTGGCTAAGCTAGTGAACCCAAAATGACCGCGACCCACTTCTTTATCGAGCTCATAATGAGCCGCAAAGTGCTTGGAGTACCCAAAATTTCTGTCTAACTCAACCTCACACTTGCTTTCCTTAGGAAGGGGAAAACTAGAAAAGTAGAAGAATAACCCAGACAACTTGATGCCCAAAAATTGCGAACACAAACCCTATATAAAACTAAAAAATCATAACAATAGACAAAAATCATAAAAGACATGGATTTGAGATGGATATGTATAAGACATTCTTCAAAAGGACTCGATCAATCTACTCTCCTTCACGTTCATGATCAATCTAAATTGAGAAGATACTATTAGCTAAATACTTCATGATCAATCTACATTAACACTTTGGAAGACTACACAAATAAAAAAGAAATGCCACCTTTAAAATTTGATATTTAGCCAGTCTCGGGACTCTGTGCCTGATGGATCCCTCCTCGATTTTTCTAAAAATAAAAACCAAAAGAAATTTAGCTAATTAAGAAAGAAACTCAATATTAATGCATCATGAGAGAGATGGAAAAGAAATGGTGTGATCTTGCAGCAAAATTGAATCTTACTGGTTTTACATCTCTGTACACCTCAAAACAAACAACTAACACAACTATTTGGGACTATAGGCACCATTCTTTGTACTTAGGATAATACCCAATCTTGAGATTATACCAGCTTCAACACTCTTTTATTGCTTCTATTTGAAAATATCAAGTAAGATTCTCTTAGTTTCAAGCTCTACAAAGGAAATAGAAATACTTATAAAAATGGTAAACATATAGATATAGTTCTTATGTACTATAATACATACTTCGTCAGCTACCAATTAGTCCATACGGGTGCACATTCATGCAGTAAGCTATAAATTAACATTTCTAAATTTACATACATATAATAAAGGATACAAGAGTGTTAAAAGAGCAAATTAACAAGATGGGCAATAATATTCTATTATTAACATTTCTAAACTTCACATACCTATTTCAATAGTATTCTATTATTTTCTTGGATGTCTTTAAACATTCTCACTGCAGCAAAAAGAAAGAAAATTTGAAAGTTATGCCTGATTGTGTTAACTACCATATATATTTACTTTAACAAACATGTTGACTTACCCATTGAGCCTAACAAAGTCATTAAACATGTTAAGAAGCTAAGCTCCTCCTTACATCTATTCTGTCAAGCAAGAAATTTACCAATAACATTAGAAGGTTAAAGAAACATTCCAATACTTGAAGAAACAAAGAATGTTACATGCACGAGATTAATCAAATGAAAAACCGACCAAAAACTTCTCTGCATAATAGATATGTAATAGGGAATTTCTTGAATCCCTATCATAAGTTTGTATTGAAACAGGTACATGAGGCCTTCAGGATTAAACTTACAAAAAAGTTGTTCCATATTTGTGGGAGGCTAAGAGAAAAATGGCATGTGTTGATGCCTGCAAGATATCATTAGTACAATAAAAAAGCAAGCTACAAACAAACTGAGAATAAACACGCACATCTTTCAAACCCTATATGCTTAGAAATTGTGAACACAAACCCTATAAAAAACTCAAAAATTATAACAACAGACAAAAATTAGAGATGGATTTGAGATTGAAACCCACCTTGCATGAAAAAAAATCCTTACCTCTGTTCTGAGTTGCAAAATCGAAGTAGGAGAGAGCTGAGAGATAAAGCTATGCACAAAGCTGAAGGAGTGATAGCTGCAAGAGCGAGATTGCTACAAGACAAGAGATAAATTTGTGAGAGAGAAGCTACGATGAAGATGAAAGAGAGAGCTTCGAGAGAGAGTTTTGTGAGAGAGCTGATAGAAAAAGCTTTTTGAGAAATAGCTTCATAGAGAGTATAGGTAAGATCGATAGAGAACTGTGAGATATTGAAGATAGAGCTACTGAAGAGAGAGTCCAATCAATTAGGCACGGGCTCTGCTCTCTCTTCTTCAACGAAGGTGAAGCCCTAGGTTGTGGGTTTCGCTTTTGAGTGGGAGAAGCTGCAAAAGAGAGAGAAGACAAATCCTTCATTTTTGACTTATGTTAGAGTTTGAGGTTGAAGATTGAAAGCCTCTGAAGGAGAATCGTGAAGGAAAGTCATCACTGAAGGAAAATCACGAGCTTCAGTGAAATGATTGTTGTATTTTGAGTAAAGGGAAATACCCAATTTTTTTATACGTCCCGCTTTCGGTAATACAAGTCCCGCTAAACTTATTTCACACTCCCACTTTTTTTAACTTTTTAACAAGAAATTTTTTAACAGATTCACAAAAAATCTAGTTGTTTTGAGTATATTATCAGAGGAGTCCATGAATCTTGTATTTAAAACCTGTTGAATATCATATTTGTTGTAGTGTGGAGAGTACTTGCTAGGAGAATTTGAAGACTTTCTGAAGGAAGAATGTATTCTTTCTCAGATTACAGTATCTAGCACTCCAAAAAAGAATGGTGTGTCAGAGAGAAGGAATCAAACTCTAATGGATACGGTTAGATCCATGATGAGTTACTCATCCCTCCCCCATTCATTCTGGAGATATACCTTGGAAACAGTAGCATACATTCTGAATCAAGTTTCTTCAAAGACGGTGCCTGGTACACCATATGAAAGATGGAATGGACGAAAGTAGTTCATAAAACACCTTAGAATATGGGGATGCCTAACACATGTTTTGTGACCAAAGACAGGTAAGTGGACCAATATATCAGAATTATGCATGTTTGTAGGATATCCTAAAGGAAAAGAAGGGTACATCTTTTATAGTCTAACTGACAAGAAAACATTCGCTAGTACGACTGCACATTTTCTTGAAAAAGACTATATGAGAAGTGTGAAGCCGATAAGCACTCTTATACTAGAGGAATTATTGAGTGGAAGGACATCGACTCCCCAATCAAGAACTATTTCTGATTCAATAATGGAAGAACCACAGTAGGAGCCAGAGCCTATGGAGCCTCAACATAGTGAAAGAGTTGTGAGACAACCTGACAGGTACATGTCTTATGGAGATGCCTTAAAAGTAGTCTTAGACAATGATCATGATGAACCTCTCCTACTCACAGGCCATGGCTGGTCCTGAAGTAAACCCATGGCAAGAAGCCATGAACATTGAGATACAATTGATGTACTCAAATGTAGTGTGGAAACTTGTAGATCCTCGTGAGGGGTAAAACCCGTAGGGTGTAAATGAATTTATAATAAAAAGAGAGGTCCGGATGGGAATGTGGAGACATTCAAAGCTAGGCTAGTAGCTAAGGGCTATACCTAAAATGTAGGTATTGACTATGATGATACCTTTCCGTCGGTGGCCATGCTTAAATCTATCTGAATCCTCCTGTCCATTGCTGCTGCCCTCAATTATGAAATTTGGTAGATAGATGTCAAGACTGCTTTTTTGAATGAAAATCTAGAAGAATGCATTAATATGGCTCAACGAGACAGGTTCATGGAGAAAGGCTAAGAGGGTAAGGTTTTCGAACTGCTGACATCCATTTATGGACTTAAGTAAGAGTCCCGATCGTGGAATATCATATTCGACGAAAACTATCAAGAACTTTGATTTGAGCAGTTAGTGGATGAACTCAGTGTATAAGCTAATACACAAAGGGAAGATGGTTTTTCTGGTTTTGTACGTGGATGATATACTTCTCATTGATAATGATGTAGAAAAATTGTGTGATGTGAAGATTTGGCATGCAAAGCAATTTGATATGAAAAATCTTGGAGAAGATACCTTTGTCCTAGGTATTCAGATATTTCAAGATCTAAAGTACAACCAACTGTCACTGTCTGAAATATCTTATATTGATAAGGTAATGAATCACTTCAGTATGCAAGACTCCCAAAAAGGATATCTTCCCTTTAGGCATGGAGTGAGCCTCTCCAATGAGCAGTCTCACAAGACTCCTCAAGAAAAGGAAGACACGAGAGAGATTCCTTATGCCTCAGCCATAGGAAGTCTCATGTATGTGATGCTTTGCACTAGACTAGATATTTGCTACGCCGTGGGTGTGGTGAGTCGTTTCCAATCTAATCCTGGACACGAGCAATGAAATTCCATCAAGCATATCCTTAAGTATCTAAGGAGAATAAGGAACTACATGCTTGAGTATTTAGGTACTAACATGAATACGACGGGGTATACTGATTCCGATTTCTAGCCAGATAAGGATTTTAGGAGGTCCACTTCTGGATCGGTGTTCATCCTTAATGATGGAGTAGTTGTATGGAGAAGTACCAAGCAATATTATATTACTGATTCTACCATGGGACTGACTATGTGGCATCTTGTGAAGCTACTAAGGAGGTTGTATGGCTCAAAAAGTCCTTGAAGAATTTGGAAGTTGTTCCAGAAGCTGATAAGCTCATGTCCTTTATTATGAGAATAGTGAGGTTGTAGCAAACTCGAAGGAACCAAGGAGCTACAAAAGATCCAAATACATAGAGTTTAAGTATCACCTGATTAGAGAGATTGTTCAGCGTGGAGATGTTGTAGTAACATACATATCGACGGCCAACAACCTAACGGATCCATTCACGAATACTTTAAGCAGTAAAGTTTTTTATGGTCATCTAGAAGGCATGGGGATGCAAGATTGTACACGCCTACTTTAATTTAAGTGGGAGATTGATATAATTATGTCCATAAAGTTGAGTGTAATAAATATTCATGATTATTTAGTCATTTCTCTAAAATTTTATATTACCGAATTTAATGAATGAATGAAAAATTTTCTATTAATTAAAGTGTGTTTATCATTTACTCAAATCCTAAAATTATTATCAACGTAAGAAGAGTAAAGACAGAGGGGTCTTCCAGACAAACTCTTCAAAAAATAGTTCAGAATGTTATTTCTAGTTTTAGTATCGAACGAATAATCGAGTCTGATTATGATTGCTAGGTAGACCTAAAGGACCGGTCTCAGGGTATGTGAGTGGAGACTCTAATGGTTGACCAAGACATGTTATGGAACATGTTGAATAGACCAGTAATCGATTAGTTTAGAGTAAAGCTATTTTCTAGCTCTAAAAATAATTGTTACACCTATAAGAGTATTTTCATAATTATCTTAATCCTAAGATGAATATAAAACTTGACTTAATTAGTTATGATATTTGATATGCAAAAAGAGTGACTTTGAATTGTCGGATAATATCTCAGATGTTGGGATCGTGATTCAACTATGTTGGAATTGCGTGATTCACAGATATGAAAATTCGTTGTGAGATTGCAAATGCAATAATATTACCATATGCTTTATTGATGGGTGTGTGAATAAATTAAGTTGGCCAAGTATTCGATGAAATGATCATTGAATAAGACATGGTGAACTGTAAGGAACAATTCACTGTTATGTCTTTCATATTCACAGTCAATAAAAGAGTTAAAGAAATAATAACTCAATGGGTATAAAGAAAATTTTACATCCCGTTCTTGTTATTGATATTCATGAAGGTTAATATGTTAAAATATTCTGTGGACTGTGAAATAAAAAGTTTATTTACACCAACAGAAAATGTAGCGCGCATGAGTCGAGAGTTGATTTGGCATCGGACCTAGAGTGGACTCGTATGATGTTAGGATTAAATAGGTCGAGAATTTATGAAGATAAATTCGTCGAGTTTTTGAATCTTATATCTTTATTTATGTGAGTCCATTCAGTCTCACGAGTAGCTCATAAGGGCATGAATAAAAAACAACATCAATTGGATCAAAAATATATTTTGGACTAAGGTACTCTTTCCGAACCCATATGTGATGTGTGTCATCACCAAAGTAGTGATAAACAAAATTAATGTTCAAATTAATTAATTTCTTATTTTCTAATTATTGAATAAAATAAATAAATAAATTAGTTAATTAACATAGATCAATTTAATTTATAAATTAGGATTGATGTATCTGGACACAATATTGACTCTAGGGAAATATGCGAATTTGCAATAGTAAATATTAGGAAGTGAATTTTTAGTAATTTAACATATAAGGATATATGTATAAATTCTGTAATTATTATCTAAGGGATGATAATATGATTGCATCCTGAACCTTGAACATAGTGTTTGATTACATAGAGCAGAGAAAAGAGATTATCTCCCCTCCATAACTGTTGTAGCCGAAAACCAAGAGGGGGAAGGAAAGATTCGAGTTTTCTTCTCTAGCTATTTTGAGAGGCCACCCTCAATTCCTTATCAACACCCGATTGAGATATACTTCTGAATCCTACGAGTGGTTATTGTTGGAAGACTGATTCGTGTTCTACGAAAAACAAAGAACACAAGATAATCAATTAGATTCCACTAAGTCAAAAAATCTCCAATACAAGTAAGGTATAATATTATTTCTACATCTTTTAAATATATCAATCGATATATGCATGATCATAAAAGATTTTATAATTAATATGATTAAATGGTTGATGTGAATTTTTTTTATTTTTCGTCTATGAACCGTTCGTGGATCATTGATTTTTTTTCTCAAATTTAAAACCCGATCCAACTGACTTTTAGGTGTTTAGTTAAATAGAAGTGTACGATGGTAGGCATATATAATATTTAGTAAAGGAAGGCAAGGATAGGTCATAAATAATGATTAAATAGTTGGATGGTTTAGTCTATAAAATGTATTTTTGATATCTAAGCTTTTAGAAGTAGTATAGATTATTAGTTGTATAAAATTATTAAAACATATCATGTGTAATTATTATGTTAATTAAAATTATATTATAATACAAAGTCTGTTAAATGTTTTTCACATGTAAAAGGATTTTCCCTCTACTTAATTTGAGTTCGAGAGTAATAGAATGTTAGATAGAAAAGAAATTAAATGAGATATTCGAGTAATAATGTGAAGGTTAACTTCGATTTCATTGCCTTTCTTTGATACATGCCATAAAATTTATAGGCCTTCCACTCCATGGTCATTTTAGAAAGATAAAATAAAATTCTGTTTTGATTGGGTTGGTTAACAAAACCGTGGTACTTACGATAACCTCCTTGACCGATTACATCATCTTGAGTCATCTCTACATTTCTAGTATTTTTCTTTTTCACCTGCCTTCTCATTATCTTTTGACAGCTCAGCTCCTAGACTTTTCCGATTGATGTATCATGTACAATTGCCCCGATTTTATTCGACGGTTGTAAACCATTGATGTAAAACATCAGACCCTCAATTTGTTACTCCTTAGCCATTGATGATGTCATTCTCGCTAATCATTATTTTCTGTCTGGCGTCGTTTCACTTTATGCTACACATTATTTCCTTTCTTGGAGAAAGAAACTTTCTTCTCCCATGTTCACACTCCACGTGCTCGTATTCGCACATTGACTGCGGCTATATGCCGCTTCACCTTTGGACAATTATTATTTTCACTTTGAATCTGCCATCTGGTGTCCGCAGTAATTTATTTAAGAAATTTTTTTTACCCTTTCTTCTTCTCTTCGCGTGTCTTTCTCCAATAAGTTTCCTTCTAAGCTTTCTTCTTCTTTGTTTTTCTCGAATGGAATCTTCTTTTCCTCATTCCATTTCTAGGATTAGGAATGAAGATGAGTTTAACCTATTTATATTCGTGTATCATCTTTCCCTGACAAGGTTTCCTATTCTTATTTCAATGGTGACCTCATCAGTCCTCTTCTTCATCAATGATATTTTAAATTTTAGAACCATGTACATTTCCCTAGGCTTTAGGTTCATTGTCTCCCCTTTATTTCAAGATTTTTTTCATCACCATGAAGTTTCTCCTCCACAACTTACCCCAAACACCTATAGGATAGACTTATGATTTGAATTTTTAAATAGGTTGTACAGTTTAGATTTAGGTCTTAACAAATTTCACCTTCTTTACTCTATTGGGGAGAAGAATGGCAACTATTTTGCTGCTCCGAGGAGTAGCCTGACTGGTGGTTCGTTAATTTTGGACCTACCGAAGGGGGTAAGTGGTGGAATGCAGAGGCATTCCATGTTAGTGGGGATTAGATAGAAGGTGACCACTTCCATATCCCTACTGAGTGGAGATCATTTGGTGAGTGACATGGCCCCTTTGCGTCCCCTACTTTTCTTTTGAACGCCATTTATTCACTAATTTTTCTTTGTCTTTTGCAGACAAGAGAAATAACTCTCGTGCATTGGAGACTCTTGACGATAGAACTAATATTGATGCTTCTTACGGGGTTGCTAACCATGACTGGTAGTGGCTGGTTGATCCTAAGCGTGAAATTCAATTTCTTGCACTTCCTCCTCGACCTCCACCTCCTCCTTCCATCACTCCTCGGAAGTTGTCTCAACCAAACACTTCTGTTGACAATGCTTCTTCTTCTGCTTCTACTTCTTTGGCTGAAGCTTTCAATAGTATGAGACCCCTTCAACTTTCCCTTCAACATTTCAACTCACACAATGTCCGTCTGATGCTTGCGTCTGAGCCTCTTCCCTTAGTTTCTTTAGGAGAAACTTCTCGCTCCCCCCTTCGTTCTCCTCTAGTTCCTCATACTTATTCTCCTCTTTCTACCCTGAACATTCACCATTCCTTTCAATCAAAGCTTTCTACCCCACTACCTTTTATTCCAGTAGGACTTTCTTTACCAGATTTTGGGATGGGCGCCTCTGAGGTAGCCCAACTATAGTATTTATTTCCTACAGTTTCTAACTCGAAGATTCCTTTTAATACCAACTTATGATCGTCTGTGAAACCTCCCACCTGATCATGAGCCACCTCCATTACATGGTCAACTCTGATCAGCTTGAGGAAGAAACTGTCAAAGTTCCTTAGAAGGAATTCAACCATAGCCTTCTTTAGGTAATTGTCTATTTTTTACCTTTAAATTCATTTTTACCAAGTCTTTTACTTATCTATATTCTTTTGTTCAGACTGCCCTTTATCACAATGCTCTTACCACCAAGCTTAATAGCATTAACAGTGAGACGGTTAAGCACAAATAATAAGTGTTTGATCTGAAGCGTCATCGTGCCACAAAAGACTAAGAGCTTGGTGAGGCGAAAAGCTAAGTAGAACCGACCTCGCTTGAAGCCGTTGAGGTGAGGGTCGAAGCTAACTTATGCACCCAAGAGGCAATTTAGGTGGTTTCTGAGAGGATGGAGGCTTCAATGGTTGGAGATTTGAAGAAGAAGGAAGACGAGGTTTATGAGCTTTACACTGCCTAGTTAAGATTACTGGAAAGGGAGGCTTACACCATCGGTTATCTCGTTGGCATCGATCGGCCACCATGCAGTTTGAACTGACTGAAGTAGTTACTCCACCAACAAGGAAAGTTCTCCTCCATGGAGACTGTTGAAGCTGTCACCAAGGAAGTGGTTTCTAAGGAGACATGAAGGCCTTATGATCCTTTGACAGAGCACATTGTCTAGATTGACCTCCTTTCTTTTTCATTTTTGTTGTTATTTTTCTCTTCTTTTTTTCTTTCATTATACTTAATCTTCATCAATGAAACATCTTTCTTTTTCCTCAAGTGTCAATTCATATATATGTACTTAAGATGTTTTTTACTTTTCCTTAAACGGCCATTTCTCATTCTTAGACACTCTCCTGTATTTGCTTTAAGCGGACGCTTGACACACTAAGCCATTTTCTTGAACTTAAACGGCTGCTTCGCACACTTAAGCATTTTTCTTTATTTTTTCCTTAAGCTGCTGCTTGGCACAATGAGGTATTTTCTTGAACTTTGCCTTAAGCGGCCGCTTGGCACACATATGTATTTTTCTTGGTTTTTACCTAAAGTGGCCGCTTGGTATACTTGGACATTTTCTTGAACTTTTTCTTACGCTGCCATTTGGCACACTTAGGCATTTTTCTTGATTTTGTCTTATGTGGCTTCTTGGCACACTTTGGCATTTTTATTTTTTTACCTTAAGACGCTTTGTATACTTAGGCATTTTCTTGAACCTTGCTTTCAGCGACTACTTTGCTCACTTAGGCATTTTCTTGATCTTTTCCATATGTGACCGCTTGGCACACTTAGACATTTTTCTTGATTGTGTCTTATGTGGAGGCTTGGCACACTTACGCATTTTCTTGAACTTTTCCTTAAGCGGCCGCTTGGCACACTTAGACATTTTCTTAAACTTTGCCTTATGTGGCCGCTTGACACAGTTAGGTGTTTTTCTTAATTTTGTCTTAAGCGCCGCTTAGCTCACTTAGATAGTTTCTTGAACTTTAACTTAAGTGGCCGCTTGGCACACATATGCATTTTTCTTGGTTTTTACCTAAAGTGGCCGCTTGGTATACTTGGACATTTTCTTGAACTTTTTCTTACGCTGCCATTTGGCACACTTAGGCATTTTTCTTGATTTTGTCTTATGTGGCTTCTTGGCACACTTTGGCATTTTTATTTTTTTACCTTAAGACGCTTTGTATACTTAGGCATTTTCTTGAACCTTGCTTTCAGCGACTACTTTGCTCACTTAGGCATTTTCTTGAGCTTTTCCATATGTGACCGCTTGGCACACTTAGACATTTTTCTTGATTGTGTCTTATGTGGAGGCTTGGCACACTTACGCATTTTCTTGAACTTTTCCTTAAGCGGCTGCTTGGCATAATTAGCCATTTTGCTTAATTTTTGCCTTAAGTGGCCGCTTGGCACACTTAGACATTTTCTTAAACTTTGCCTTATGTGGCCGCTTGACACAGTTAGGTGTTTTTCTTAATTTTGTCTTAAGCGCCGCTTAGCTCACTTAGATAGTTTCTTGAACTTTAACTTAAGTGGCCTCTTGGCACACTTAGACATTTTTCTTGATTCTTTGCTTTGAGCTGCTGCTTGGCATAATTAAGCATTTTGATTTTTGGCTCTCGTTCCTTATTGAATTCAGGCCTTTATGCTCGCTCTCTTTTAGATTCAACCTTTATGCTCTCCCTCTTGTTAGATTTAGGCTTTATGCTCTCCCACTTGTTAGATTCAAGCTTTATGCTCTCTCTTTTTTTAGATTCAGGATTTTTGGTGTCCCTCTTGTTAGATTCAGGGTTTATGCTCTCCCTCTTGTTAGATTTGGACTTTTATACTCTCCCTCTTGTTAGATCCAAGCTTTATGCTCTCCCTCTTGTTAGATTCAAGCTTTATCCTCTCCCTCTTATTATATTCAAGATTTTATGCAACATAGTGATATTTAAACCAAGTAGAAATGAAAACAAAGACACAATTTTACGTAGAAAACCCTTTAAAAGGGAAAAGTTCACGAACTTGGAGATATTCTATTAAACAAAAGAAAGCTTTAAAGTCATACATAGTATTTCCTTAAGCGGGTTGCATTCCATGGTTTTGGAATGTCTACCCCGTCACTGGTAGTCGACCAATATGAGCGTCTTCCTTATATCGCCTTGATGATGTATGGCCCTTCCCAGTTTGGGCCCATTTTTCCTTTGTCCGCATGTACGCTCATTTTCAGGACTAGATCATCGGGTTGGAAGCTTCTTGCTTTTACCCGCTTTGTGAAATAAGACCTTCTCCGTTGGTTATAGCTTTTGAGTCGGATAAGAGCCATCTCTATTTTTTCTTATTGTAAATTATTTGCTTCTCCATGATCTTAGACTTTCCCGTCGTCCAATGGGTTCTCGCCGAGTAGTGCAGTAAGGCAACAATATCGACGGTAGCTGCTCAACCCATTTTTCTTTTGCTTCCTCAAGTCTTTTCTTCAATCCTTCGAGTAAGGTTTGGCCTCTCGGCTTGTTCATTCCCTTGCGGATAATATGGAATAAAGTATAAAGCTTTTATCCACAGCCCTTCATAGAACTTTTAAGTCATTTTCCTAGTAAATTACAACCCATTGTCTAAGATTATGATATTTGGTATTCCGTACTGCATATTATTTCTTCCTAAAGAAAACTTTTTACCTCTTCCTCGTGGATTCTTGCCAATGCTTCTGCTTTCATCCACTTGGTGAAGTACTCTATAGCCACTAAGAAATTTCTTTTGAGCCGGTGCCGTTGCAAATGGCCCAATACATAAAAGGCCATGGACTCACTAGGATTTAGAGAATTTCTGGTGCCATTGGGAATTAGAGTAAACTTCTGGAACTTGTCACATTTATTGACATATTCCTTTGCATTAGCTTGTATCCTGGGTGAATAATAACCTTCACTAAATACCTTAGTGCCAGGGATCTTCCTCCGATGTGGTGTTGCATTGGCTTGTATTTTGTGCCAACGCTACTAATTATTACTGAATGATCTCTGGTGAATTCTGCGATAAATTCCACTAAGGCTTGTAACTTCATGTTGGTCCTTGATATACAATAAATCTATTGTTGTCCTAACTCTATTGCCCACTTGGCTAATCTTCTAATGAGGCGTGGTAAGTGTAGAATGCTACAGATTGAAAATTCTGTCGGTACAATGATTTTGTGCGCTAGGAAGTAAGGATTGAGTTTTCGTGAAGCTTTGACTAAGGCTAAAATAATATTTTCTATCTTTTGTACCTGATTTCTATTTCTTTCAAACATTTGATAATAAAGTAAATGGTTTTGGTTGTTTACCTTCCTCCCTTACCAGTGCAGTGCTGATTGCTGCCTCTAAAACTACGAGGTACAAATATAGGTCCTCGTTTAGATGAGGTTTTGATAGGAGGGATGGCAAGGCTTAATATTCTTTGACCGCTTGAAAAAGTTCTTCACACTCTTCATCACACCTTTCCAGTGAACTTTTCTTTATCTTTGAGAAGAACGATTTATATTTGTTTATTGATCTAGCTAGAAATCCGCCTATTACCTCCAGCTTCCTCATAAGACTCAAAAACTCCTTTAAAGTCTTTGGAGCATTTATTTTTACTATTGCCTTGACCTGATCGGGACTGACTTCGATCCCCCTTTGCATGAGCATATGGGACAAAAATTTTCCTACTCTAACTCCAAAAACACATTTTTCTGGATTGAACTTCATGTTGTGCTTGCGTAACTTTGAGAGAGCTTCCTCTAGTGGGTTGATATGATTTGCTTGGTTCATTGACTTTACAAGCATGTCGAGCTTAAAGACATCCATTGTTCACCTTATCTACCTTCAGAGTATGTGGTTTACTAGTCACTGGTAGGCCGCCCCATCATTCTTTAGCCCGAATGACATAACTTTATCTCAGTAAATGCCTTGATCTATTATGAAAGACGTCTTCTCTTTGTCTGGCAGGTACATATATACTTGGTTATATCTAGAGAATGCATCCATAAAATTGAGAAGCTCATGCCTTGTCGTTGCGTCAATCATTTAGTCAATTCGAGGGAGCGAGCAGGTCCTTGGTGCATGCTTTATTGAGATCTGTGAAATCCATACAGACTCTCCATTTGGCATTTTTTTCATTAGCACAACGTTCGATAGCCAATATGGGTACATGACCTCTCTAATGAATCCTACCTTTGTCGTCCAGTCTACTTATTCTTTGATCAACTTCTTTTCACTTGGGTGCGATTGTCCACCTCTTCTACCTCACAGGTTTAACTCACGGGTCCACATTCAAGCGATGGCATATCAAATCTTCACTGATTCTAGGCATGTCCATAGTGTTCCAGACAAAAAACATGTAAATTCCTTCTTAGGAAGGCAATTATCACCCATTTTTCTTCTTAGGGCAGTGTTGCGCCTATCTTAGTTATTTTTCCGCTTCCATCAAGTTGTACAGCCTCTAAATCCTCGACGGCCTCGTATCATGGCTGTTGTAGTTCAACCGGGTTGCGGGGAAACTTTGGTTGCTATTGATCTTCGATCAAGGGCCATTTTCTAGCTGCTATTACCATTTTTCTTGTCGCATCCATTGTAGTGATTGTCCAACATCGTGTCACGGCTTGATCTGCTCTGACTATCTTTACCCCATTATGACTTGGGTACAACTATCAAAAGTTTGATGGTTAAGTCATTGGTACAACCTTCAATTTATGGATCCAGGTTCTTCCTAGAATAGTATTTTAGGGGGATGCGTGTTTATGACTACAAATTTTGTCAGTAAATTAAATGGTGTAGCAAGTACAGGAATAGAGAGTGTACCTTTCAAATATGTTACTTCCCTATGGAATCCTATAAGTGACTATCCAGGGTTTTGAAGTTTCACTGCATCTACCCTCTTTTTATCCATGGTTGAGTGACATAGGATGTTTGGTGTGCTTCCATTATCCACTAGGACCCTTCTCAATAAGCAATTTTCAATCTAGAGGGAGAATACCAGTGCATTACTGTGACTTGTAATGGTAAATCCGTGCTCATTATCGTTGAATATGATGGGAAAGTTGTCACGATCCCACCCTTTCTCTTCAGTGGATATTTTTACAGTATGCCTTCCTCTTCTCGGACACCTTTCTCCGTTCCACAATTTCCTTGCCTTGTCTAGCTTTTGACTTAGCGATATGTTGTTTCAAGTAACCCTTGATGATGAGTTCCTCTATGTAGTCCTTGAGCTAATAACAATCCTTTATCATGTTTTTGTTACTTTTATGAAACGAGCAGCACTTCTCCTTATCTTTCTCAGTAGGTTTCCTTCTGATGGTTGATGACCTCTCTAGCGATGGCTCATCCTTTATGGCCTAGAGGATTTGGTTTACTGGGACCGTGAGTTGAGTGTAGGTCTTCTCCCTCTAAATAGTTTGCTCAAATCTATGTGCCCTCTTATCTCATCCGCTCTCTTAACATCTATTCTTCCTGTTGGGTGCTTCGGCTGTCTTTTTTCTCGTGCTCTTGACAACGCAACCAATTGCTTTGACAATCTCATCATACTTTTCCTCTCTTCCTCTAGATTTATGAAAGTTTGTGCCCTAAATTTTTTTTATCATAGTGAGCGGTTTTTCTTTAGAAAGTCCTCGAACAACGAAGATTGAGGGCCTAGGCCTTTCTTGAATGCAGTCTTGCCATACTATCATCACAATATTCCACCTTGCACTTTTCTTCTTTGAACCATTGCATCGATTCTTCCTTCTTGATCGAGATTGTTGGAAGGTACTCAAATTCCTTCATGACAGACCGATATGTGCTTATGGTTTCAAAAAGATAGAAGATATCACAGAAAACTTAGCTATAGAACACCAAGGAAGAGAATGATACCACTCAAGAGTGTTTTCGTCAAGGCTGATTGGGAACATCCTCGCGCGTGTTCGTGTTGTTATATGGCCATCATTTGTTTGAATATCTGCAAGTGATCGATGAGATCTATTTTTCTAGCATAGTATTTGAGCTTAGGAGCCAAGAATTTCTCAGGATCGGAGTAGACAGAACTTCAGGGGTCAATGGTGATTTAGTCAGCGTGCCCATGTCCGTTGTAGTCATGGTGCCTAGCCTCCCGACTTCATCCTTTTTCCTTTCTAGCATCTTTTCTAAGATGTGTTTCGTCACAATTTCCTTTGCCCTATTGTTTGGATTCTTGTCCTTGCACTCCACTGTCACATCATCCTGCACTACAAGAAATATAGCATTCTACAGGAATAAAATACAAGAGTTTCAGTCTCCTGTTGTTAAAAATAGGAAACACAAGAGAATTAGAAATCAAGTAGAGTTTATTCATGTCAAAAGTAAAAAAAATGTGGGAGGAGAAAAATAGAAGCGGGACTGAAAATTTGAAGCGCATTGAAAATTTGCCTTCTTTCTCAAAAATACAAAACACAAACAAATCTATCAACCCTCTTTTCTCTTGATAACCTCATGATTTGCCTTCTCTCTAAACAAATAAAATATAAACAGAACTATCTCTCGATACCCAAGCCTTCTCTGTCGTTCCCCAAGGTTTTTCTGTCAATCAAAATACAAAACCACAAATCAAAACCTCTCTCTCGATTACCCTTCTTTCTCGCAGCTTCTCCCTCCCAACATAAAAACCCATAACATAGTGTTGGGCCTTCAGCAGAAGAGGGAGCATAGCCTTGTCAATGAGCTTGTCTCTATCTCTATTTGCTTATATATCTCTCTCTTTCTCGATTAGCTTCTCTCTCTCATTCAAAAACAGGAAACAAATTAAGGCTACTAAGATTGAAGATTTTTCTGGTTCTCTGGTTTTTGTTAAAGAACATAATATTGAAGATGAGAGAGCCCTGACCCTCACCTCAGCCACGCCGAAGAACAGAGGCTAGGTTACCGATTGAAGCTTCGCGAAGAACTAATCTAATTATGTTTGGTTCACACGCATCAAGATTCTTCCCCCTACTGACTCCTTTTAGTCTTGCCAAGTTTATAGACTCATCATCACTCAAGGTTTGTGTTTATTAACACTCTCGTTGTCCTTGTCATTCTGATTTCCCTACTATATTACAAAACCATTAGGGGTTTCAAGAGTCCACCAGAAATTTTGAAGAAGAGGCTTACCCCCCAGATTGAACAATAAACCTGCATGATACCATGGATCCATAGCTAGGGAATTACAATTCCTAGAACCCAGAATAACTCCACAAAAATCAAGCAGATGTAAAAATTCTCTTTCTGACTCTCCATGTTCGTCGTGTTAGTGTTTGTACATTGTTTTTATGCATTTGTGTTTCTGATATTGGCATATATACATTTCACGCTCAGTTCATAGATTAAATTCACTCTGCTGCTATTACTTATGAGCAAAAATATTGATCTCTTCTTCTGCAGAAAAAATTAATAATACATCTATACTTGTATGTTCATCAAATGCATTTAATGTCTAAGTGGTGAGAAATATGTTGGTTACTTTACTCGTTGGATTTATATTGTCATCATATTGTTATGGTGGTTGTCTGTTCATTGGATGGATTGAGATAACATAATCTTGCAACTTAGCCTTTTCAATCAATGGCCAGAGCTTTCAATCAACTTAGCTTTGTGATAGTAATGTGAGACTAATTTTCTGATTTGAACTGAACTACCACTTGTGGATGGTTTGTTTTGAAGGTTTTTATTGTTTGTGTATCAAATGATGATTTACTAACACAGAATAGGCCTTTGCTATGATTTTTATAGGTAGACACATGTGGGTTGAATATGCAAAGAAGGGCCGTTACAATGCGTCTCAGATCCCACATGAATGGCATGGCTGGCTTCACTACATAACCGATCACACCGAAAATGTTAAAAAATTACAGCTATTGATGCTAAAACCAAGGAGATATGGAGTTGAACATTAGCAAAATTTCTCTAGAGAAGGAGATGAGTATATCTACCATTCCAAGGGACATGCTCTTAATCCTAGACAGAGAGACTGGACTAGATACCAATCATGGAAACCTACCAAGGTCTAACTTAAGTTATTTGTCTTTTAGTTCATCCCCATTTTAGAACTTGGCATTTTCTTTGCATATTTGGCTTTCTTTTTCATGGAAATTCAAGTGTATCAACTCAATCGATATGAGATTATCATGTGTCCCACAAAATAATTGATGATGTTCTTGAATCTAGTTATCAAACTTTCTTCAGAACCATCTTTTATCATCGTCATGGTAAGCTTTATGTTCTTCACGCACTATTGCAAACTAAGGATCGGTGCAACAAGACCGAGGAGATGTGGAGCTTGCCTTTACGTCCATATGGATTTTGGACCTTTGAACGCCATAATTCCTAGCTCTGTTGGGATGCTCAGATTAGCCAGGTTCTAGGTCGTCGAGATCTCTCGATGATGTCCTCCTGCACAATTATGAAAATTCCAAATGATGTCAAAAGGTTGGTTTCTTATCTTTTCTTCTGTAATGATACAAATTGCTTGCGGGTAGGCGAAGAGTTTTTACTTTGGTAGGAAAGAGTGCATAATCGAAACATCTATCTTGGCATTAAAGTGGAATCAGGTTATGTAGCTAGTATCAAACACGAAGTGGTGATGATTCCTGTGGGGAGCAGACATGACTTTGGTAATGCTACTTATAACATCGAGAAAACTATTGATTGGATGAATGCTAAACAAATCTTATATTCTATGAGCAATTATGTGAATGTTTGTGTTGTTAGGATTGTTTGTAAGTTTTTTTAGCTGGTAAAAAAACACTATAGTTTCTATATCCTTTCAAAGTCGCTCCGAATATTGATTTTGGGGCACTTGGGATTGTAATTGGAGAATTTCTTATTGCTTTTAGAATGTAGAACTTTTTCCATATCCTGGAGTCACTCTTAATACAATGTTATATAATTCTGTTATGCAAACTTAGGTGAATGATTTCTTCTATATGCATTTGTTATCTGTGCTAGGTATGAGAAGCATATTAGTTCAGGTCTGCTATATTATCTCCAGTTAGATTAGACACAGGTAAAAATTAGATTTGTTGCAATAACCGTTTCTTTTTATGCTGGCTTAAAGTCTTTATACTCATTCTACATGAAACTGAAGAGAGTAGTGGGCTTGGAGATCTGTTTGTTTCTTATATTCACCAATCAACAACAGCATACCCTGTCGTGAAACACTACCATTCAACTTAGGTTCTTCATTTTTCATTTTTTAGACTTAAAATTTCATTTTTTTTATATTTTTCATTTATTGGAACAAGTTTTCTTGTATACTTTAAGGATAAGTTAACTAGTTTTCAAGTTAGATTTATTTGTAAGTTGATCAAATGAATAATGTAAAACTTTGTTGAAGTGATTAAATATTAATGTTGTCAATTATTATATTGGTGTTATTTATCTTATGTCTCACAACTATCTACTAATCTTCTCTCTGTGCATCAATTATGTCTAGAATGTAACTGCCTATTTATTTTTTATGCACCATTTTTCTTATTGCATGACAAGGAAACATGGCACATATTTCATAAGGGGGTAAGTGTCAATGGCATGTATCCAATACCCTCTTCTCTTCCTAAAGCTCATGTGGCCTATCATGGTTAAAAAACTTCTGATCTAATTTGGCATTTTCGGTTTCGACATCCTTCTAGTCATATAGTTAGACAAATTTCACATAAATCTAATTTACCTTGTACTATTGTTAATCTCTATAAATGCATTTGTACTAGCTGTATTACTAATAAGATGCCTGGACTCTCTTACCCTACTTCTGAATCTATTTTCGTGTCTCATCTTTCTCTTATTCATAGCGATGTGTGGGGTCCTTCTCCCATAACTTCTTTATTAGGGTAGATATATTATGTGACCTTATACATGATATGTCAAGATTTACTTGGTTCTTTCCTATTACTAGTAAACTGATGTGCATACTATTTTCAAAAGGTTTAAACCCATTGTTGAGAACATGTTCTCAACTAAAATAGACTCTTAGAACTAATGAGGGAGGTGAGTTCACTAGTATCTCATTTCAAACACACCTTAATGACAATGATATATTGCATCAAAGGACCTGTCCATATACTCCTTAGTAAAATGGAGTTGTTGAGAGAAAACACATGCATATTGTTGAAGACTGGTCTCACTCTTATGAATCATGCATATGTTCCCTTTCATTACTGGAATTATGCCTTTGCTATAATTATCTATTTAGTTAAAAGAGTGCCTAGTGCAGTTCTTAATCACAGTTCCCCTTTTGATAAATTATTTGGTAAAATTCAAGATTATAAACAATTAAAGGTCTTTGGGTGTGCTTGTTATTCAAGCCTTATACCTTATATGAGAAACAAATTTTAACCTAGATACGTTCAATGTATTTTTCTAGGATATGAAACTGATGAGAGTATGTTTCCTTTTGCCTGTTCTTCTGCTGCTCCTACTGTGTTGCCTCAACCATCTGGTTCCTAATCTGCTCATGACATTTCTTTCAATATTTTACCTTTCTTGCAATCTTCTTTGCCTAGTTATGATAGTCAAACTGTTGCTGGCACTAGTGTTCCTGCTACTGATAGAAATATATTTGCTGGTACTTTTCATACTGTTGATTCTACTTCTCTTGATTTAATTCCTACTATGCCTCCATCTACTGATTCCTTGCATATCTCAGGCACTTCTATGCACGATACTGATACGCATGGTGTTGTTCAAGCTATTTCTCCTGTGCATGATACTGAACATACTAATTTGCATAATGTCACTTGTCTTACTGAGTATAATGATAGAGTGGCTTCTCATAATTTTCCTGACATATCTTCTGCCTTGTCTATTGATTTGCGTATTGTTAGAAACTGTACTCCAACCGCATCATCCTATGTAAACCAGATCTAAGTGTGGTATCTCTACGAAAAAGGCATTGCTTGCCTTTGGTTCCTCTACATTTCTTGAACCATATACCCCTCTTGAACACACCTCTTATATTTTTACTTCCAAACATCTTGTCTGGGTTCAAGCTATGGAAAGTGAGTATCATGCTCTTTTATCCCAAAACAGCGGGATCCGTGTCCCTCTTCCTCCTCATAAAAACCTTGTTGGCTGCAAATAAGTACAACCTTGATGGTACTATTTCTAGACATAAGGCTCACTTAGTGGCCAAAGGGTATCATCAACAACCTAGGATTAACTATGGTGAAACCTTCAGCCCTGTTATAAAAAACATCAACCATTAGAATTCTCCTTTCCTTGGCTGTTACATACGACTGGCCATTAAGACAATTATATGTTAAAAATGCCTTTTTACATGGCTCTTTTTGACTGAAGATGTTTATAGGCTTCAACCACTAGGTTTTGTTGATCTTAACTATCCTCATTATGTTTCAAGCTTAAAAATTACATATATGGTTTGAAACAAGCTCCTAGAGCCTTATTTGAGAAATTAGTAAGTCATATGTTATCTATTGGTTTTACTTGTTCACAGGCTGAGACTTTTTTGTTTGTCCATCCTACATCTTGCCCTCTTACTTATATTTTACTATATGTTGATGATATCATTATAAGTGGAACCAACACTTCATATATTGATAAGATTGTTCATACTATGCAACAAACTTTTGATATGACAGACTTAGGTGATTTAAGGTATTTCTAAGGTCTTGATATGACAAAGTTTTGATAAGAACACTAATGGAATTTTTATGAATCAGTACAAGTATGCAAGAGATTTGATTCTCAAAGCTGGTATGCTTCAAGAAAAACCATGTGCTCCACCAGGTCACCCCTTTAGAGTCACACTAGTTCCTCTTTTACAGATGCTACATTATATAGAAGCATTGTTGGCTCTCTCCGACTGTGATGCTGATTGGGGTGGTAAACTTTCTGATAAACGCTCTACATCTAGTTGTGTGATCTTCCTTGGACAAAATTTCATGGAGTGCAAAAAAATAAGCTACACTGGCAAGGTCACAATATAGGTAGAGTACAAGTCATTAGCTAATGTAACTGCTAAGCTATGGTTAAGACAAATTCTCAAGGATCTTCATTTCTTTCAACATCAAGCTCCTACTCTCTTCTATGACAAAACTTCAGCAATATCATTGGCTTCTAATCCACTCCTCCATGCTCGTACTAAACACGTGGAGATTGGCTTCCATTTTGTAAGAGAAAGAGTTATGAGAGAAGATCTCATAGTCAAGCATATACCTTCATAAATTCAACTGTTAGATTTGTTCACTAAGCCTATTTCCTCTCATCCTTTTAATTTTCTTAGAGACAAACTTATCCTAAAACCTAAGATAAGTTTGAGGGGGGATGTTAAGTGAGTTAATCTTTTGTATTTTTGTTTGTTAGTTATTAAAGGACTTTATAGTCTTTTTTATTTTCTAGCTGCTAGGATCCTTTCTCCCGTATAAACTCTTACTTCTATTTTCAGTTTGGTTAATGAAAAGATTATTCAGTTTCTTCTTCTTCCTTCTTTAATTTTTGTTAGTTCTCTTCTTCATTATTCTTCTTCTTCCTTACTCTGTGTCTCTTCAGTTAAGATACTTGTGTTTAACACAACCAAGTATGATTGATTGGAAACTAGCCCTGGTGATGATTGTATATGTGCATTATAATTCCAGACTCAATTATGTAGGTTGTAACTAGTAATCGAGTGAATCTGATCAATGCTTGATTTGTTGGAAGTCTGGATATTTTCGCCCATTTAACTCTTTCATTCATGCCAGAGTCGAAGCGCCTTCAAACTTCTCAAATATGTGATGTGGACATCACTGTCTTTTAATGCGAGTGACATGTGCATCATGTCACAAGGTGTCTAGCAACATGCACAAATTTTACATGTGTCAAAGTTGTGTAAGTCCTTCTACCCAAGGTTGAGTTTGACTCGGTGATAGTTATGACCTTTGATGAACTAACGACCAATGTGGTCAGACCTATTGTGCCTATGTGGCTCCAATTTTTTAGTATGAGGCTGAGTTAAGCTAAGTAAGACAAGCTTTGGTTTTCTTGACAATTATATATGCTTCATTGTGTGTATCTAAGCCCCTACTCTAACAAAAGCCTGCATCTATACCCTATTTTATTTGTGTTTATCTAAACCCTAGGAACACATTGTTCATTTTTCTCTCAAAAGTCGTCAATCCATTTTTCCCTCTTACCATTTTTCCACTTTCTAATGATATGTCAAGTTGACTACGTTATCACTCAATTACCAATGGCTTCCTCAAGAAGAATGAACATTTCTCTCTCCCTCTCTCAAGAACCCAAGTCTAGGGTAACTACTCTAACACTTAATTATCAATGACTTCCCCAAGAATCTTTAACGTTTTTCTCTCTCAAGAACATAAGTCTCAGGAATAGTTCACACTTGAAGTCTTCAAGTATGGGTTACTCCCAAGACTTGAAGACTTCACGATCTAACTTAAAGTATCAAGTTTTAACTTGAAGACTTCACGATCTAACTTAAAGTATCAAGTTTTAACTTGAAGACTTCATGATCTAACTTAAAGTATCAAGTTTTAACTTGAAGACTTCACGATCTAACTTAAAGTATCAAGTTTTAACTTTTAACTTGAAGACTTCACGATCTAACTTAAAGTATCAAGTTTTAACTTGAAGTCTTCAAGTACAAGTTGCTCCCTGGATTTGTGTTCTTGAGAGGCAGAAATATTAAAGCTTCTTGAGGAGGAAGCCACTAGTTGTGTTAAAGTATGTAGTTGAAACTTCAAAACTTGAAGATGGTACTTGAAGTTTTCATGTATGAGTTGCTCTCTATACTTGGGTACTTCATAGAGTCTGTTACATACTTAAAGACTTCAAGTGCTCCCTTGAAGTCTTCACAAGACCTCTTCAAGTCTTCAAGTTTGAACTTAAAGTCTTCAGGTATCAGTTACTCCCTATATTTGGGTACTAAAGGGATTGGTGTAGGAAAAACTATCCCTATCTTAAATTTTTCAATTAAATAATCTAATATATGTTAGAACAAACATAAAGAATGTATACTTGATGCGTGAACCACAAAAATTGATGCTTTTTCCTCACAATCCAATCCTCGATCTACACAAGAACTGTACCGCCAATCTATGTGCCAAATTGTTGAAACAATGACAAGCCACGCCCCCACGCTACTATCGACTATTGTGAAATGGCGCCGCCAACCGCCATGGTATGCCATGAACCACCAAGTATTGCCACGAACTACCAAGTATTACCACGAACCACAGTGAATCGATACGTAACGATCTTTCTCAATTTACCTTGGGTCGTTAATCGATTACTAGTACATGGACACTGGGAACATTTCACTTTTTTTTAGTCTCAATTATTGGTTAGAAAAAAGATTATCTACCTGAGGGTTTTCTTCTCTCACTAATAGTGTCAACAAACTTCAACTTAACCTTTGAGAGAAACCTTCTATAGTGAAATCCAACGTCAAGATTGGCTAAAAAATATCTCTTGATCGAAAAAAATTAAAATAACTTTAACTAATGATTCTTATAACCAAAATTATGACTGACTTGGTTGACTACCAGGTACCTATGCCCTACCTATTTATTAGGCTACGAAAATACCTATAAACCCATAGGCTAGCTCTAGGACCATAAGGATAAAAATATTCACGAATAAATAATAATAAATTCTATTGAACAAACACAGGATCATAATTTGTAATTATTAATTACAACTTAGTCCACTACAAAATTGCACTTGAACTTCATTCATATTCTATTACTTTATGTAATTATCCTTGACATATTATTTATTATGTGTTGCCCCTTCATAATATGACATTGTGTATAATTAGATTATATACTATATAAAAAAATACACATACCTCTTGTTTCTTGAGTTCTAAATCTCGTTCTACTAATCAACTATGATAATATTCATGATGCTTATCAAATCTCTAACTAAACCATTAAAGATACTAAGTACTTAGATTTTGATGATCACACTAACGGATCCTGTAAAGGAGTATTACATCACTTACTTAGAAGTGTCTATGAGTTATATTATTGAGAATTTGTGCAACCACACTATCTAAAACTCAGTCATCCAACTTATAAATATATTGACTTATAGAATCTCAAACATAGTAGATTAAAACAACTGAACTATTAATATGTATTCATAACTCTCACAAGATTAATGGCATTCATAATTTAATAGGAATGAGTTATGCTTTTATGAAGATAGTACTTTTACTGAAAATGAAACTCATTAGTCCATTCAATGCATTTTCAAATGTACTAGCACATTAACCAGGTACTCCACTTAGTGACTAAGATAAACCACTCTACATAATAAAATTAATGAACTATAGTCTATCTTAGTAAAGCACTCAACTTCACTATACAGTGAATAATGAATATTTTTAAGTCATAAAGAACTCTTGGTTATATATCTTCTCCCAAATCCAAACTCCACAGTACCTAGAAACCAAATACGATTATGCTTGTGAGCCTTTTTACAAGATTGTATTATATGTAATATAAGAATAAACTATTTATTTTTAATCAGAACTAAACGACTCGATAAATACAATATAATTTCAGTGCTTTTTAGGACAATTACTTGATAGACTATTTTGCATACTTGAAGACTTCAAGTCCCCTCGTGAACTATTCAAGACTCTTCGAATTTTAAATAGAAGTCTTCAGATTTTAAATTCAAGTCTTCCAGCAAGAGTTGCTCCTTGAACTTGAGCTCTTCACAGAGTCTGCTGCGTACTTGAAGGCTTCAAGTTTCTAATTGATGATTTCAAGATCTCACTTAAGGACTTCAGGATATCACTTGAAGACTTGAAAATCACATTGAAGTCACCAAAAGAACTATCAAAGGAAAATTTTGTTCAGTTAAGTTTTTTTTATAGATTTTGTTGTGTTATTTTTTCACATTTATGAAGTTAGTTTCAAATTTGGAAAATCATAAATATATATCAAAAGCATTCAAACTTAAATTTATGAAAAATCTCATTACAAAGTATGTCAAGTGATATTAAAGACTACTCTCAATGAGATTACAAACAAGACTTCACTTGTATAAGTTACGATTATAATATACATTTTTGACATTTACAATTACAAGAAAAGGTAAGGAAACACTAATGGATATCGTTGTTCTTCCTAAGAAATAAAGTCATCACTTTGAACTCAGTTAGTCTGACTGGCTAAGAAACTATCGTGTCCTCATCTACTAATTTGTGATCAACAATGAACCCTCTTCATCCACCACGAAGACAATTTTTGTCAACAAGATATTTTGTTGAGAACTGATTCCCATCTTCATCTACCATGCATACCCTATAGAAAGATTGTCAAATATAATCTCATAGTAAGATACTATTATCTAACTTAAATCAAACCATACAATTATCTAATGCTCTAAGAAATGCAATAAACTTACTAGCCAACATTTTCAATAACATGGATTGTAGCATTAGTTTCATAAATCTTGGGAAATCATAGTCTTGGCTTGATTGAACTTGTTCTACAATATCAATAGCATAATTCCTTTAGCATAAACACAGTTTAACAAACCTTTCATTTTATTTCTCCTACATGTGAGAGTCCATTGAATTAA
This sequence comes from Datisca glomerata, assembly GCA_003255025.1. NCBI lineage: Eukaryota > Viridiplantae > Streptophyta > Magnoliopsida > Cucurbitales > Datiscaceae > Datisca > Datisca glomerata. Next base: position 99,011 of record QANY01012783.1, read on the forward strand.
GCAAACATGGAGAAATGACCAAATTAAACAAATTAAACATTTAGTTACTTTCAAACTCAAACCTTCTCATCAATTTTGATAACGGCTCAATGGTTTCAATATGAAGAGAACAAAAAGCTCAGTTTATATTCACAGAAACAAATAACTTGGAAAACCTAGAAATCCTCACACGATCAATCCACACCAAAGGATGTGTAAGGTTCAGATCACAGTGAAAGAGTAATTCACGAGTAATGACAATGGATCTTATGGGTTTTAAACGAATTCTACATAACTTTAGTATCTCCATTTATAGGAAAGTCTTCTCCGATCTTCTATATGCAAAAGCTCAGTCCTATATGAGGCTAGGGTCTTTATTAACAACTTTAACCTCCTACTAGGGTGTCATGTTGTGGGAGCGAGACGAAAGGAAAATGGGGCAAAAGGGATGTCATTGTCATTATTGTTGCAAGATCATCATCATTCGTCAAACAAAAAAGTCAATGATTTTTTTCTTCTACGATAGTAGTGAGAAGGGAAAAAGAGATAGTGTCAATGAGAAAGAGAGAGTTAGTAAGAGAGTGGGAGAGAGATAAATACATAAATAGATAGCTATATATGTATAAAGATACAAAGAGAGTGAAAGAGGGAAAGAGGGAGCGTGAGACAAAGAGTAGGAGAGAGTGAGACGGAGAGAGCGTGAGAGACAGGTAGAGTGAGACATCGAGATAAAGAAAGAGAGAGACGGAGAGTAGGAGAGAGTGAGACCGAGAGAGCGAGAGAGAGAGAGAGCTAGAGAGTCGGAGGGATAGAGAGAGAGAATGAGAGAGGGAAGACGAGAGAGAGCGAGAGAGAGATATAGATGGAGAGAGAGGGAAGATAGAGAGAGTGTGAGAGAGTGAAAGGGACATAGATGGAACGAGGAAAACAGAGAGAGAGAGAGAGAGAAATCGATAGATAGAGAATGGGGGAGTGAAAGAGAGAGAGAATGAGGGAGGGAGGGAGGGAGAGAGAAAGATAGGGGGAGAGAAAGGGGGAGAGAGAGTGAGCGAGACAGAGATGGAGAAAATGGGAGGGAAACTGAGAGAGAGAGTGTGTGTGTATGTGTGTGTGGGGGGGAGTAA